>VZQC01005384.1:360798-371653 GCA_009823505.1 Rhizomys pruinosus
TTCACTTTAAGGTGGTGCCTGTCCTTGAAGGTAAGATGGGTTTCTTGTAGACAGCATATTGATGGATTCTGTTTCCTAATCCAATCTCCCAGTCTATTTCTTTTGATTGGGGAATTTAGTCCATTAATATTTAAGGTTATGACTGATAGGTTTGTGTTGCTTCCTTTTGCCTTATTATCCATTTGTGGTTTGGGTTTATGTTTCTACTTCTGCAGTTACGCTTTTATTGATTTCCCTTTCTAGGTGCCTGGGGAGGTTGCTCCTTTCTTCTATCCTTTGTATTGCTTCAAGTATTCTCTGAAGAGTTGGTTTTCTGTACATGTATTCTTTCAACTTGTTTATGTCATGGAAGGTTTTTTTCTCTCCTTCAACTATAATTGACATTTTTGCTGGTTATAGTGACCTGGGTTGGCAACTATTGTCCTTTAACACTGGGAATGCTTTGCTCCAGGTTCTTCTTGCTTTCATAGTTTGCGCTGAGAAGTCAGTTGTAATTCTGATAGGTTTCCCCTTATAGGTCACTTGTTGTTTTTCTCTTGTGGCGTTAAGGATTTTGTCTTTGTTTTGGGTGTCTAGCATTTTAACTATGATGTGTGTGGAGAATTTCTTTTCTGATCTTGTCTGTTTGGAGTTCTATGTGCTTCTTGTATTTGTATTGGTTTGTCTTTTTTTAGTTTGGGGAAGTTTTCATCTATTATTCTGTTGAAGATATGATCAATACCATTCTATTGGGATTCATCTCCTTCCTCTATTCCTATGATTCAGAGATTTGATCTTTTCATAGTGTCCTACAATTCCTGGTTTCTCCACTTTTGTGTATTTTTAAATTTTTCATAATATTTCCTTGAGGTTTTTAGTTGTTCTGTGTTATCTTCTAAGTCTGATATACTTTGTTCTGCTTCCTCCATTCTGCTTCTGAGGCTTTTTCCATTCCTTTTCTCTTGATTGGATGAGTGCTTGATTTCCATTTTCTTTTCCTTTTCTGATTTCTTTAGTATTTCCACTTCTTTTTGGAGCTTCTCAATCTCTTCCTGTAGCTCTTTGCTTTGCTGGTTGGTTTCCTTATCTTTTTCAGCATGGGATCTTTTCAGTGTTTCTACTTCCTTCTGGAGTTTGTCATTCTCTCTCTCTAGGTCCTTCTTGAGTTCTTCTTTATCTTTTCTTATTTCTTTGATTTGCTCTTTATAAACTTGTAGTTATTTAAATATGTTCCAAATTGTGTTTCTGATATCTGTGTCCCGGGCCATCCCAAGAGGGATCGCTGACCATTGAGACACCTCTCTGGTCCCTCCCCAGTATCAATTTGAAAGTGTTTTTTGGTGTGAAAGCAAAATGAAATGCACTTCATGACTCATGTAGTTTCCTGCTAGCATCAGTCAATCTGCAGAGGAGACACTTCCGTGAAGTAATTCAGAGAGTAGGGCAGTGGACACTCACTTTCACCACTTTGTACCACACAGGATCCTTCCTGCAGTTCCCTGGCTGTGCAGTGTCATTGGTGAATGGGGGCTTGTCCAATATCCAGCCAGACATGATAGGAACATCTCACCATGACCACCTGCGAAGATCACATTTCTCCTGCAGCACAGCAGACAGGTACTAACCAAAGGTGGTGTATGAGCAGAACGTGGAGAGCATGGCCCAAGTTCACACCCTACAAAGGTTTCTGATTCCTGGCCACATAGACTCTCCTCAACCTAACACATCAGGGGTGAGTGTAGTGCAAATTCTCAGATATGTTTCCAGTTTTAAACCTCGCAAAGGTCAAATGAACACCTTTCCCGCTAATGTCTTCATCAAAAGTTCTTTATGCTTCAGTCACCCTGGTGTGCACAGGTCTCTGGAACTCCATCATTAGGTGTCGCTGCACTGTGTTTTCTGTCCTGTACCTCTCCATCTCACAGTTTGCTGTTTGGGAAAACAGGGCTGCCTCACACAGTTGAAACCTGCAGGGAAGATATATGTGAAATGATCTTTCTGTGAAGGGACAAATATACAAGAAAAATGATAAGGATGTGGATGACAGATGTGCTAATTATGTAGAATATTTTAACTTTACATTGTAAGTATACACTTTTTAAATGTGGAAGTGGGTGAGTGGAAGAAGGGATAATTTCAGAATTATAGCCTTCAATTATTAGCCACCTAGAGGAGTGTGTCTATTTCCTAACTCTTGAGAAAAGACCAGTATAAAACATACCAGATGAAGTATGGACACTGATTATTTGCATATAAGTGAGGAGTGACAAAACTGGTTCAAATGGTAAATTTATTTTTAGTTTTTCACCTGATATTTGACAAAGGTGCCAAGAATATACTCTGGAAGGAAGACAAATAGTGCTGACAAAACTGGATCTTGTCTCACATGGTGGCACTTGGGAGACAGAGGCAGGTGGATATCTGATTTCAAGGCGAGCTTGGTCTACATAGCAACTTCCAGGCATGCTGGGACTAAAAAGGGAGACTCTGTCTCAAAAAAAAACAAAAAACAACAACAACAAAAAAAAAAAAACAAAGGAAACTGGATCTCCACCCATAGAAGAATGAAACTAGACCATCATTTTTCACCTCGTGTAAATTTCAACTCTAAATGGATAAAAGACTTGAATGTGAAAACGGAAATTCTAAAATTGTTAGAAGAAAACATAGTACCTTACAAGATATAGGTGTAGGAAAAGACTTTATAAATTGGTCATTAGTTGCTCAGAAATTCAGGTAAACAATCAACAAGTGGGAATTCATTAAGCTAAAAAGCTTCTGTACAGCAAAAGAAACAACCAAGGAAATGAAGAGAAAACCCACAGTTTTGGAAAGAATCTTCATCAGTGACGCATCTGACCAAGTTTTAACACGCAGAATATATAAAGAACTCAAAATCAAAGAATAAACAAAACAAATGACCATGTTAAAAGATGGGCTACTCATCTGAACAGAAGCTTCTCAAAAGGGTAAATAATGATGGCAAAGATACACCTTAAAAAGTGTTGAACATTGGACCCAGGTTCAATCCCCAGCACCCACATGGTGGCTGAGAACAAACCGTCTGAAACTCCAATTCCAGGAGAACTCCATTCCAGGGGAATCCGACACCCTCTTCTGACCCCCGAGGCATTGCATGACATGGGTGCACAGACCTGCATGCAGACAGTACATTCATACACATAGAGAAAAATAAATAAATATTAAAAAAAGAAAAAAAAGTGTTCAACATCATTAGTAAGTAAGGAAATGCAAGTAAATATGTGTATATTAAGCAACATTGGTTTAAAGGTTTTGATGAAAATAGTAATGCATCTGAGTTAATTGGAAATATAAATTGTTGTTTTCCACATTTGTTTTACTTAAAATCTGTATAACAATAACTTTGGCATAGGCACATACAAATGTTCTCTATAATTTTTCTGTTTTTCAATATCTTCTTGTAGCATTCTCTTTTACCTGTAGGGGGATTTAACTTAAGGAATTAAGTTTGCTTCCCAAGTTAACTACATACAGTCGCCCAAAACAGTTTGGGTGAATTTGATGAAATCTGTGCCTTGATTCCTCCCTATAGGTATGTGTACTACAACTGCCTTTTTGAGATTCATGGGTCAAAAAATAAAAGCCTATAATAAAAAGGGGGGATACAGATATATATCAAAACTTTTTGTCAAAAACTTTGAAATTTAAATCTTAAAGCTAACTATGGGAAAAGATTTGTATATTCCCACAGGTCAAAATGTCACCAAATTAATGGCTGAGAAAGAAAAGATACAGCTTTGCATTGTGTAGGATGTACTAGGAAGTGCCAGCAGAAAGTGCCTGGCCCGTCTGAACATTGAAAGGAAGAAAAGCCTCAGACTGCTACAGGCATCAAACCCCTCTGTGGATCCTATTTGTAACAACTGTTTATAATGAGTCCTAATGAAACTTACCTTCTAGGTGCTGCACAGTTTTAATACGAGAGACTTTTTTTACCTCCGGTTCATAGAACAAGGAGGAATATGATGATGATGAGGTTGTTCTCTAACTGTAAATTGGAGGCAACTGTTATAGAGGTAATCTCTTATAAAACTGGTAAAACTGCCTTCTTTAATTGACAGACATAGGAACTGTGAAAAGGATTATTCTCTATTCAGAATCAAATATAATACTAAGGACTCCTTAAACTGTGCATTTATGCAAAATATATTAATACAGGAGAGCTCTGATATCAGCAATGGATTATTCTACCAAGGAGATGTTGGCCAGGAGATCCACACCCCCCCCAAATGTAAAGTTTTCTCGCCTGTAAACTGGGATACCTGCAAGAAGAGAGGTGATAAAGCCCTGCTGTCAAAGACCTGATATAAGCATGGGAAAGATGTATTGAGACCACACTTGCAAGTGTAAAGTTGGTCTCTGGAATACCAGAGAGTGTTACCAAAGGCCACTAAACCAATAAAGCAAATATAGGTCTCCATGAGTCAAGCAAGACTCCTCCGTCAGCCACAGCTACACCTTACCTGCCTGGAAATTCTGTTCAACGGTGTCATACATATGTCTGTATATCCCAAATCATATTGGCTATTAGCTCTCTCCTTGGAGGAATAACCCACGGATGATGCCACAAGCTTACATCCTCTAGTGGTTAGGATATGATATAAGCCACAGTAAGACCCTGTCATATTTTACAGAAAAAATGTAATTCATGGATTATCATACCATCCAAACATCTGTGTCTATACCAAAGTAACCTACCATAACAATTAGTACTGTTTAAATACCTATATATCTAATTGCTTGTGCTTCATTAGTAGGAGTGAAAGGTTATTCCTGGACAAGCTGTCAGCCCATGAAAGGAAACAGCCAGAATTGACCAGTGTCCAAGATGACAGCTCCAGAGAAAGTAGACTGTTTTGCTTCTCTTCCACCTGTTCCCCCTTTGTAAGCCTAGGGAACAATCTGTGGAAGAGGGGGCATGATAGAATGCAAGGGCTGTGATTGGAGTGAATGGTGAAACTACAGCAATACAGACTAGACACTTATTTGATCAACATGATTGTACATACAAGCCCCACCCCCCAGGTGGATGGTGGGACTCTTGGGCTGTGTGGGTTTTGGCACAACTGCTAGTAGTACACCATTCTGTAGATGAACCATATTTTTGTCATCCGCTTGCCAGTTGAGGGGCGTTTGCGTTGGTTCCAGCTCTTCCCTATTGTGAAGAGAGTTACAATAAACATGGATGTGGCTGTATCTTGGCAGTAGGATGAGTTTTGTGGGCATATACCCAGGAGTGGTATGACTGAGTCAGGTGGTAGGCTCATTTTGAGTCTTTTAAGGGTTCTCCACACTGCTTTCCATAATGGTTATACAAGTTTACATTCCCACTAGCAGTGGATGAGTGTACCCCTTTCCCCACAACCTTTCCAGCATTTGGTGTCTTTTGTGTCCTTGATCTTAGCCAGTGGAATCGGAGTGAGATGCTATCTGAGAGTGGTTTTAATTTGCATTTCCTTATTTATTAATGCTGTTGAACACTTTTTAAGATGTTTCCCAGTCAGGTTTACTTGCTCAATGTTGAAGTCTCTGTTCAGCTCTTTACTCCATCTTTTCAGTAGGGCATTTGTTTTATTTCTTTGTTTTTTGAGTAGTCTATATATTCTTGACATTAATGCTCTGTCAGATGAATCACTGGTGACGATTTCCTCCCACTCTGGGTTTTCTCTTCACTTCCTTGTTTGTTTCTTTCACTGTACAGAAGCTTTTGAGTTTAATGAGGCCCCATTTGTCAACTATTGACCTTTTTTCCTGTGCAGCTACTGTCTGATTTAGAAAGTCTTTTCCTACACTTATGTCTTATATGTTGTTACCAACTTTTTCTTCTATCACCTTCAGGGTTTTGGGTATTACATTGAGATCTTTGACCCGCTTGGAGTTGATTTTTGTACAGGGTGAGAGGTAGGGTTTTAATTTTGTTCTACAAATGTCTACAACAAAAATTTTAAACCCCTGAAGGAGATTGAAAATGACATCAAAAGATAGAAAGATCTCCCATGCTCATGGATTAGAAAAATTAATATAGTAAAAATGTCCATTTTACCCAAATTGATATACAGATTCAACACGATCCCAATCAAAATCCCCATGAGCTTTTTCACAGTCTTGGAAGAAAATCCCTAAATTCATATGGAAAAACAAATATCCCCAATAGCTAAAGCAACCCTGAGTGAATAAGGCAATACAAGGGGGGGCTTGCTTTACCAGACTTCAAGCTGCATTACAGGGCCATAGTCATAAAGGCAGCATGGTACTGGCAAAAACAGAAACCCGTCGACCAATGGAACAAAATTGAAGATCCAAACTTGAGCTCATACAATTTCAGACACCTCATATTTGACAAAGGGGCAAAAATTCTCAATGGAGGAAAGATAGCATCTTCAGCAAATGGTGATGGCAAAACTGGATCACCATTTGTAGGGGAGCTCTTTAAAAAGTAAAAATGAACCTGCCATATGATACAGTTATACCTCTCCTTGGCATATACCTAAAGGACTCATCCTACTGTAGAGATAGTGTACATCCATATTTGTTGCTTTTCTTTTCACAATAAATAAGATATGGAAGCAACCTAAATGTTCCTCAGCTGACAAGTGGATAATGAAAATGTGGTACACTTACATGGAGCCCTGCTTAGTGGTAGAGAAAGATGAAATTATGAAATTTGCAGGTAAATAGATGGACCTAGAAACAGTTATACTAAGTGAAGTAACACAGACTCAGAAAAACATATGACGTATGTTCTCCCTCATTTGTGGTCCTAGCACCAAATCCTTATATATGAGTATATATAATAATTTAACTGATGTAGCTGCAGGAAACATAAAAATTGAAAGGTACCTGATAGCTAAAGTGCTAGCAGGAGTCCGAGAGGCAATAACTGTAGGAGACAAATGTTACCAAGTGGGAAATAGGTAAAATGGGGGTATTTAACTGGAGGCATAGAGCGATAGTTATTCAAGGAACTATGGGGTTAAAGGGGAAGAAGGAGCTCAAGAGCGATGGGACCATAGGACACAGAATTATTCAACGGTGAAGTGAGGAAAATAGAGGTATTTTAACCAGGGAAGGAAGAGTGAGGGTCAAACAGAGAGAGAGAGGAGAGATAAATAAGACTTAGCTGGTATGAAAAACCATATGGAAACATATGAGTTCAAAAACTTACTGAAAATTACATATATTATCTCTACATGAGTCCATGTGTATAGATGAAAGCTACATAACAGTACACAGTGTCAGACAGGATAAAACTGCAACAACAATGGTTTTAAAATTCACAAGACCCATAAAAACCTAAGCACACATAAACCCCACATAGAACTATGGAAATGGACACCAGGACCAAACCCTAGCCAAAGAAATAGTGCCAGCCGATTCCTTCTGGGTAAGGAGCAGCTGATATTCTTAAATGGAGGGGCCCTAGATAAGTTGACTAGACCTTAGTGGATGACATTGCATCATCTTTAGTGGATGATGAGGGAATGTCAGCAGACACTCACTTGACGTGATGGGTCATAATATATTTGACCAAATGCATGAAATCCAGTTGGGGAGGGGGCTAAGGGAAGGGGTCATTGGGGAAGGGATTTTTAGATGATAAATATGTTCTGTATGAAATACACATAAATTCAATAAAATATTAAAATAAAAACAATAAAAATATTGCTAAGGCCCAAAATAGAGCTCTATGTACTGATTTCCAGTTTGCAAACTTACCTGCAATGAATGAGGATTCTGGTGTGTGTGTGTGTGTGTGTGTGTGTGTGTGTGTGTTTAATGATGCTTTGTGCATTTCATATATCATTTTCCAATCCAGTTCAGGCATATTTCCCTTTCCCTTCACCCCTTCCCCCACCCCATCCCAGATCATGCATTTTGCCATAACTGTCCTGCACCTTTCTCTCAGTTTTTTTTTTCATTTTTTAGCTATAAGTGATGATCCATGAGTACAAGCATACTTCATATGAAACCAATTTGCAGGCTGTTGTGCCCAAACCCCCACAGCCCAACCATCCAGCTGGAGGTGAGGGGTTGTATGTTCAATCAAGTTGATCAAATGAGTGTCCAGACTACATTGCTGTAGTTTCACCATTCACCCCAATCGAAGCCCTTACATTCTACCACACCCCCTCTTCCACAGATTGTACCCTAGTCTTACAAAAGGGGCACAGGTGGATGAGAAGCAAAACAGTCCACTCTCTCTGGAGCTATTGTCTTGGACTCTGGTCAATTCTGGCTGTTTCCTTTCATGGGCTGACAGTTTGTCCAGGAATAACCTTTCAATCCTACTAATGAAGCACAAGCAATTAGACATATAGGTATTTAAACAGCACTAATAGCTATGGTTGGTTACTTTGGTATAGACACATATGTTTGGATGATATGTTAATCCATGAATTGCATTTTTCCTGTTAAATATGACAGGGTCTTACTGTGGCTTATAACTTCTCCTAACCTGTAGAGTCTGTAAGCTTGTGGCATCAGCCATGGGTTATTCCTCCAAGGAAAGAGCCAATAGTCAGTTAGGTTTGGGATATACAGGCATATGGCTGCCTCTGCTGCACAGTATTTCCAGGCAGGTGAGGTGTAGCTGGTGCTGACAGTGGAGTCTTGCTTGACTCAGGGAGACCCGTATTTATTTTATTGTTTGAATTGCCTTTGGTAACACTCTCTGGTATTCCAGAGGCCATCTGTACACTTGCATGTGTGGTCTCAATACATCTTTCCCATGTTAACGTCAGGTCTTCGGCAGCAGGGTCTTATTGCCTCTCCTCCTGTAGGTATCCCAACTTAGAGGCAAGGAGCCCTTACCTTTTGTGGGGCCTTGGATCCCCTGGCCAACATCCACCTGGTAGAACAATCCATTGCTGATGTCAGAGCTCCTGTATTAATATATTTTGCCTGAGTGCATAGCCCTAGGACTTTAGTATTATATTTGGTTCTGAACAGAGAGTAATCCCTTCCACAGTTCCCATGTCTAGTAGTCAATTAAAGAAAGCAGTTTTACCGGTTTTATAAGAGATTACCTCTACAATAGTTGTCTCCAATTTACAGTTGGGGAGCGACCTCATCATTGTCATATTTCTCCTTGTTCTATGGGTGGGAAGGCAAGGAAGTCTCTCATATCAGAACCTTTGTGGCACCTAGAAGGTAAGTTTCATTAGGACTCATTATAACTAGTTGTTACATGTAGGATCCACAGAGGGGTTCGATGTTTATGGCAATCTGAGGCTTTTCTTCCTTTGAATGTTCAGACGGGTCAGCCTTTCCGTTGCCACTTTTTGGTACATCCTACTCAATGCAAACCTGTATCTTTTCTTTCTCAGCCTCATTCAAGTTGGTGACATTTGTCTTGTGATTGGGGACCCCAAATTTTTCCGATAGTTAGTTTTTAATATTTGAATTGCAAGGGTTTTTGAAGAAAAAGGTTTCATGTTCTTATCTCTATCCTCCGCCTGTTTTTTTAACCATGAATCTCCAGAAGACAGTTGTATTATAATGAATTATAGGTGGATCAAGGCACGGATTGTCATCAAAATTCCACCCATGTTGTTTTGGTGCTGAACTATATATGATTAACTTGGGAGCAAACATTAATTTTTATGTTAAATAATGCTTAAAAGAGAATGCTACAAGATGATACTGGACAAACAGAGAAATTAAGAGAACATTTGTATGTTGGCCAATCCCAAGTTTTGCTCTACACTATTTATGTAAAATAAATGTGACACAGTGATTTATATCTCCATTTAACTCAGATGGCATACGCATTTTTATCAGAGTGCTGTAAACCAATGTTGTTTAATATACACATATTTACTTTACTACGTCCTAAGACAACATGTTTCCTGTAGACAGTGATCTAGGCAAAACTGGGACTTATGGAACTCACATCAATTACATATGCATTAATCGAATATAAGGACACCCGTGGTTCTCTCCTGCCCTCACCCTTCCCAATTCACCATTTCAGTCCGTTTTTCTGATGCAGTCTTTCTGTTTGTTTTTCTTTACATGCACCCTCTCCACGAGAAATATTTATATCTGGGTTATTGGTACTACATCCACATATGAGGGCACCATCTTGTCGTTTGTTTTTCTGGGACGGTGTTTACTTCACTTCACATAAAAACCTCTGGTTCCATCCATTTACCAGAAAAGTCATGATGTTAGTCCTCTATTTATGGCTGCATAGAAACTCCATTGTATACATGTACTTGTCTATTTTCTTTATGCACTCGTCAGTTGGGGGCACCTGGGCTGGTTCCAAGCTTTTTGCTATTGTGAACAGAGCTTCAATAAACTTATTGTGATGTAATCTTTGCAGTGATGTGTTGTGGGTTTACCCGGGAGTGTATGACTGGGTCAAATGGAAGCTCATTTTGAGTCTTCTAAAGGGTATTTCCACACTGCTTTCCATAGTGGCTGTACAAAGTTACATTCCCCAGCAATGGAGAGTGTTCCCCTTTCCCTTCAACCTGTCCAGCACTTGGTGTCATTCGTGTTCTGATCCTAGCCAGTCTTATATGAATGAGATGATATCTCAATTGTGTATTTAATTTGGCATTTCTTTGATTATTAGCGATGTTGAATATCTTAAGATGTTTCTCGGCCATCTCTATTCCTCCTGTGTGAAGTCTCTATTCAGATCTTTGCTCATATATTTGAGTGATTCATTTTGTTTCCCTTTCTTCTTTGGTTTTTTTTGAGTAGCTTGTACAATCTGGAAATTAATGCTTTAATCATTTCTGCAGTGAAGGGTTTCCTCCCACTCCTGTGGGTTTTTCTTTCTTCCTTTATTGTTTTTTTGTGTGCTTTTGTGTTTAATGAGGTG
>VZQC01005384.1:372762-446241 GCA_009823505.1 Rhizomys pruinosus
GTTACCAAAGGCCACTAAAGCAATACAGCAAAATATTGGTCTCCCTGAGACAAGCAAGACTCCTCCGTCAATATCAGCTACACCTCAACAGCCTGGAGATACTGTGCAACAGTGGCAGCCAAGTGTCTATATATATCCCAAATCTATTTGGCTATTAGCTCTCTCCTTGGAGGAATAACTCACAGCGGATGCCACAAGCTTATGTCCTCTAGTGGTTAGGAGATGTTATAAGCCACAATAAGAACTTGTCACCCTTTATAGAGAAACCACAGTTTGCGGATTAGCATACCATCCAAGCATCTGTGTCTATGCTCACAGCTTAGCTTGACATAATAAGTGGTACTGCTTAAATGCCTGTACATCCAATAGCTTGTGCTTTGTTAGTATGACTAAAAAGGGTATCACTGGGAAAGCTGTCAATCCATGAAGGGAAACAACCTGAACAGACTGGAGTCCAAAATGACAACTCCAAAGAAATTAGACTGTTTTCTTCTCACCCACTTGTGCCCCTTTCCCAAAGCCCAGGGAACAAACTGCGGAAGAGGAGGCGTGGTAGATTGTAAGGGCTGTGGAGAGATAGGGGTGAATCATGAGACTACAGGAATATAGTCTGGACTCCTGATTGATCAACATGTCTGTGCATACAAGCTTCTCCAACTGGTCTATGGGAACCTTGGGTTGTTCAAAATTTGGACATAGATACTTGCAAAATGCACCAATTACCTGATTGTATGACATAATGAGTGACATCAATGCTATCTGCAAACAACTGTGTCATTGTATTGTAGAATCCCTTAAAAAAAAGAAAAAGAAGTGTACATGGAGCTTATATAGATAAAATTGTATCTCTGCGTATAAAAAAAAATTCTAAACTGGTTTTCTAAAGGTTTTATTTGTTTTCTGTTAAGACTGGATTTGATATCCAAATTAAACTGTTTTAAAGTTAAAAAAAATTTAAAATCTGAGAAAAAGATGAGAAACATGACTCCTAATCTCCACACTTTAGCAAAAAAAAAAAAAAAGAGAGAGAAACATGTATGGCAGAATGCATGAGCTCTGGTGGGGTGGGGGGACAAGGAAGGGATAATGGATCTAAATTTGATTGGGAAATGTTGTGTGAAATGCAGAAAGCTTCAATAAAAAATTTTTGAAAAAAAAAAGATGACATCATGAACTTTGCAGGTAAATGGATGGAACTAGAATTCATTGCACTAAGTGAAGTAACACAGTCCCAGAAAAACAAACAATGTATGGTGTCTCTCATTTGTCAATCCTAGCACAAAATCCTTATATGTAAGTCAAGCTGGGTAATTTTTTTCTTTTTAATATATATAATGCCACAATGCCCTGATGCTGCTACAGATACAGTTTGAAGTTTATGTCTCTATTGGCCTAAGTTGTAAGATTTATGAGAAAGAATCAACCTCTTCTTTGAAAGTACATTAGAACATACATCAACTTGCTACGTAACCTGGGAATGTAAAGTTATATTTCTTTGTGCCTGCATGTAATATTACTGTTAAAATGTAAATCCCAAGCATGTTTCGGAATTAACCTATAGCTTATTTTCAGATTGTCATTTTGGTATATATGTGGAATGTATATATGCATATTTGGGAGTATATAAAATTAAAGGGAACAAAAAAACAAAAAAAATGGGCTATTAATTAAACAGAAAAATTCTCAAAAGCAGAATTACCTATGGCAGTATGTACTTGAAAATGTGTTCAACACCTTTAGCTATCAGGAAAATTAAGATTAAAATTGTATAAACATTCTATCTTATCCCAGCCAGAAGGACCATCATCAGAGAAACAAATGACAAGAATGATGGCATACTTGTGTTGAAAAGGGAACTCATACCTTGATTTATAGTTTTTCTAGAAGCCAATAGCTATATTATATACCTATAGACAGGAACCAAGTTGAAACTTTTGGTAAGCCCATCTAAACGGTCTCCTCTTGGATTGTACACTGTTGGTTCAAGGAGGTAAAACCCCGCTTTTCTTGAGTCAAGTTATTTTGTTATGGGCAAAATAAAAGTTACAAGCAATATTTGCATAATACAGAGTACCATGGAGAAAACTTTTGTCCATTTAATCTCAAGGCTATCAATAGAAATCTAGTACAAGTTAAGAGTAGATTAAATATTAATAACTGTTTGGTATCCCTAAGATGTTTTACTATTTTCTATTTTGGAAACAGTCTATCATTTTAATTTTATATAAGAACATTTCAGTTAATACCATGAGACTTAATAACACGTACTAATAGATTTACCCTTAAAATTTACCAGGTATTTAATATTTATTTCCACATATTTAGATGGAACATTTATCTCAAATATATTATTATGAAATATTAACTTTGAAATGTCCTTGGAGTAGGTTTCAAAAGACTAAATTTTTCCAATTTTTTAGAGATGTTTTACATAGGTTTGGCAAAAAATTTGTTTACTTTAAAGATGTTCTACCTGGTTGTCAAATGTCTTACATACAAAACATATCTAGATGTAGAAATAAATTGTACCTTGGAACAGAAATAATGATTCTTTAAAATAAAATTGTATCCTTAAGGACCAAGAACTCTATAGTAATTTAACAGTCTTAGCTTACCCAACAATTTATTTATTGGAGATTAGGTTACTGAAAACATTGCTTCAGGCTTTGAAGGAGTGTAATCAGTAGGTAGAGAGAGGCAACTTGATATTATACATTTGTAATTCTATTATTTACTTTTAATTTAGATAATAGATATTATATATCATGAGACAAACAACAATGACCTTTGTTGGAATTAATTTATCCCTTAGCTTTCTTCAATTTATAATTTTTTTACTCTGAGGCTGTTTAGTTATATTAACAGGCTCAAGTCTGAAATGGAAGGGCCCATCCCATCTCCAACATCAACCATTCAGAGACCTCAAATGGCATTTTATTATACACCAATAATTTATACAAGACCAACTGAAAATTGACAACAGCAAAATATGAAGTGAATAGGTTTTTATTTTATTTTTCAACAATAAGTAATAAGTTATGAGTACAAGCATCCTTCATGTAAAACCAATTTGCAAGCAGCTATGCACAAACCCACACAGCCCAAGGCTCCCACCATCTGGCTGGTGGGACTTATATATACAATCATGTTGATCAAATAAGTGTCCAGACTATGTTGCTGTAGTTTCACCATTAACCCCAATCGCAGCCCTTACATTCTACCACACCCCCTCTTCCACAGATTGGTTCCTAGGCTGAGAAAATGGGCACAGGTGGATGAGAAGAAACACAGTCTACTTTCTCTGTAGATGTTGTTTTGGACTCTGATCAGTTCTGTCTGTTTCCTTTCATGGGTTGACAGTTTGTCCAGGAATAGCCTTTCAATCCTACTAATGAAGCACAAGCAATTAGATATACATGCATTTAAACAGCACTAATTATTATGGTAGGTTACTTTGAAGTGAATAGGGGTTTTTTTTTTTTTGGTGTTTTTGAGACAGGGTCTCCCTGTAACCCCAGCTGGCCAAGACCTCACTCTGTAGATCTAGATGGCCTTGAACTCACAGTGATCCGCCTGCCTCTGCCTCCCAACTGCTAGGATTAAAGGCGTGCACCACCATGCCCAGCCTGAATTGAATAGTTTTTATGAGCTGGATTTATCCACAGTTGTGTATAATTGACTTTTTTAATAGACCGGAACCTAGAAACTCATGGGGTATTTAAACATAAGCACACAGTCACACAAAGGGAAAGATTAGATTAAATTTTGTTGCCTTGGACTTACAGCTAAACGTGTGTGTGAGTGTGTGTGTGTGTGTGTGTGTCTATGTGTGTCTATGTGTATGTATGTATGTATGTATGTATGTATGTATGTATGTGTATTTACTTAAAGATGTTTAGGGTACCTGGGTTTATAATAAAAAAAATATTCGGAGTACACAGAGCTTAGATCAGATTTCCCAGAACCACCTGAAGTACAGGTGGAAGGTGGGCATTTTAACCATGCAGATTTTTAGATAATTCTATCACTGGGTTGTTGGATAATTGATTCATTGATCTGTTGGATAAGTAAATCATTGTCTTGTGGGGGCAGAGTCTCCCTGCTAGCTGGTATAAGAGGTGGGCCTGTTGCCACTTTGAGACTTGAGTGCACAGAGCTTAGATCAGGGATTAACCAGGACACCTGAAACACACAGTACCAGGTATGGGGTAAGCGAGGCAAAACCACCCCCCCCAGTCAACTGGAGTTGCTGAGGGAGTATCCAAGTGGATTCTTTGGAGAACATTCAGAACAGAAAGGGAAGAGTGAGTTAGACTCACTATATATAAACAAAATCAAAAGCCTAAAACTTATACAAGCAAACACTCCATAAACAAGGAGAAAAACAAATCAATCAAACAAACAAACAAATAACGAAGGCATCTGATGGAGGCAAGCAAAGCAAGCCTTCAACACGGTGAAGAGGCATTTGGGATTCACATTGGAATGCAGGCAAAGAGAAACCCACATGCCAGGGACACGACGAAAGGACAACATGGGAAAGGTGCATGATAATTCCATGCCAAGCTCTACCAATCCCGTGGGAGATTCCTTCAGTGGGATCCCCCTGGAGATGGCCCAGAACAAAGATTTTAGAAGAACAATTGCAGACATATTCAAAGAAATCAAAGAATAAAAAGAACAAGCCAGAGAACTAAGGAGAGAGAATGAAAAACTCAAGAAGGACCTAGAGGGAGAGAATGACAAACTCCGGAAGGAAGTAGAGACACTGAAAAAGGAAACCAACCAGCAAAAAGCAGTTACAGGAAGAGATTGAGAAGCTCCAACAGGAAGTGGAAACACTGAAGAAATCACAGGATGAAATGAAAAAAGGAAATTGAACACTCATCCAATCAAGAGGAAAGGAATGGAAAAAGCCTCAGAAGTAGAATGGAGGAAGCAGAACAAAGAATATCAGACCTAGAAGATAACACAGAAAAATTAAAAATCTCAAGTAAGGATTATGAAAAATTTAAAAAATACACAGTTGGAACAAGCAGGAAATGTGGGACACTGTGAAAAAATCAAACCTCTGCATCATGGAGATAGAGGAAGAGAAGAATCCCAAGAGAATGGTATTGATCAGATCTTCAACAGAATAATAGAGGAAAATTTCCCCAAACTAAAAAAAGATAAACCTATACAAATACAAGAAGCACATAGAACTCCAAATAGACAAGATCAGAAAAGAAACTCCCCACACCATATCATAGTTAAAACACTAGATGCCCAAAATGAAGATAACAAATCCTGAAAACCATAAGAGAAAAGCAACAAGTTACATATATGGGGAAACCCATAAGAAATACAACTGACTTCTCAGCACAAACTATGAAAGCAAGAAGAATGTGGAACAATACATTCCCAGTGTTAAAGGACTACAGATGCCAACCCAGGTTAATATGCCCAGAAAAAAAATGTTGATTTTAGTTGAAGGAGAGGGAAAACTCTTCCATGACATAAACAGGATGATAGAATACATGTCCAGAAAAGCAACCCTTCTGAAAATACTGGTTAAAATTTAAAAAAAGCTGAGACCAGTTTGATTTTAGGTGCTGTGGCAACTCACAAGAGTTCAATTGCTCACAATGATTCACAGAATTTGGACAGTCAGTGCAGAATGGCAAGGAGGGGCCAGAGTTCTCAGAATCAGCCAGGAGTCGAGTTGAGCAAGGACCCTCTTATGAGAAAGGAGGGCGGTTTATGTGAAGGATGAGTGGAAGGATAGTACCAGCATGGAGAAATGAAACACGTTCTAGTTGATGGATATGCTAACTACATGAATTGATCACTACCACTTGTCCACACAATTCAACATCATGTTGTCCCTCTTATGTACATATTCACAAAAATCAACATAATAAAGTCTGTATATTGTAAACCTTACTCCATATAATAGAGACATGGATACCAATGGAATACAATAAACAGTCCAGAAATATACCAGTCCCTTATAGACAACTATATTTTGTCTGAAATAACAAAAGAACACTGGGGAAAAAAAGAATTTCTGGAATGGTGCTTAGAAAACCACCTGTAGCATACAATTAGTCCTTTAGTTCTCATTGTACGTACAAATAAATACACAATCAATTGTCAAACCTTAAGAATTGAAACCATAGAAGCAGTAGAAGAAAACCTTAGCCAGAGATTCAGAAATAATAGAGAAAAGAATTTGAGAGAGGGGAACATATTGACTTCTTCCTGACCTAGGCAAGGGGGATTTCTGAATACTTCCAATTCTACAAAACAGTAGCGTATTATTTCGCTTCTTACTGAGTTGTCAAAATACCCAATAAGATGCAACTTAAGGGTAAAAGGGTTACATTGTCTCATAGATTAGGGGATGCTGCAGTCCATAATGAAGAGGAAGTTGTGCTGGAGAGATGGCTTGGTGGTAAAGAGCACTGACTGCTCTTGCAGAGGACCCAGGTTCCATTCTTAGCACACACTTCATGGCTAAGAACTGTCTGTAACTATAGTTCCAGGGGATCTGATAGCCTCTTCTGACTGACATAGGCATTTCATGACACAAGTGCAAGTACATAGGTTCAGGCAATGCACATATATGCATAAAAATACAAAGATAAAAAACAAATAAAAATAAATAAATACAACAAGAAAGTTACAGTGGCAGGCACTGGAGGCTGGTGGCCTCATTGAATCCAGAGTCAGGAAGGACAGAGAGAACAGGACATGTGGATGAAGGACTACAGAATCTCCAACTTTAGCTGAGGAGTTATTGGCAGTTGATGACTGCTGGGAGATTTACATTCTCTGTGGTAGGTTTCCTGTGCTGCATTTAATGACCCCACATCCATGCACATGTGTATAGAACTAATTTCCTCATCAAGATAAAAAAAGAAGAGGGAGAGTGAGAGAGAGAGAGAGATAGAGAAAGAGAGAGAGAGAGAATGAATCAAGACCCATCCAGTGACCCCCTTCTTCCATCAAGCTCTAATCTTAAATTTCCAAACCCCTCTCAAAAGTTGCCACCAGCTGGGGACCAAATACTCCAATATATGAGTCCATGGGGGACAGTTCATAAAGAAGCCACAGTATTTTGTCTATTGTCTTGGGAGTGCTAGGTAATAGAACTGACTGAAATAGTAAACTTCTGCTCAAAACAGCAGAATTTTGCATTGAAAATTTAAAAAAAAATGAGAAAGAGATGAAAGACATGTGTGGTAGAATGCATGAACTCTGACAGGCTGGGGAGCACGAAATGTGAATGACTCTAAATTTGATTAAGAAGGGTTATAGGAATTGCACAAACTTCAGTTAAAAAATTTAAAAAAATGCTGTCATTCCAACTTAAATTACCCATAGTCTTCAATAGACTCAACACTGTTCTAAAGTCCAAAGTGTGTTCTTAGACTCAAGCCCATCTTTTTAAAAAATATTTATTTATTATTTTTATTTTGTGTGTAGGAGCATATTCCCTATATGTAGGTAGGAGAACCCGTGGTGTTCCGTGCCTTTGGAGGTCAGAATAGGGCATTTGATCTCCTGAAACTGGAGTTACAGATGGTTGTTACTCCTCATGTCGGTGCTGGAAACTGAACCTGATTCCTCTACAAGAGCAACTAGTGCGCTTAAGTGCTATGCCATTTTTCTTCCCACTAGGCCATACTTAATGACACACAGTAAACATCACAAATCTACAAAAGAAGATTGGATGAAAGTAAGACCAAAAGCAAGCAAAGCAAATTCCCAATGATGTAGTTTCTTGTCCTGCATCTGGAACTCCCCAGTGACAAACTCCCTCTGCCATGGATCCACTTCCTGTATGTTCCACAACCTTCGCATATAGCACTGTCAGAAGGGACAGATTGTCCAAACACATGTCCTGTGGGGCTGTTTCACATTCAAACCACAGCAGTGATTTAGCTTCTTCGTATATAATCCTCATCTCTATTCTTGTCACTGTGAGAATTTTTGATGTGTGTGTGTGTGTGCTCACGCGTGTGTGTGACATTGACAAACACTGTTTATATGTCTACATATGTGCATTTGTCAATTGTTTTTCTTTTTCCCTTGTGTGGCATGGCTTAAATTGGCTGAACTTACTGTTGAACTATTATAAGCAGAGATTATAAATCGCTGGTTAGAATTTGCTGATGTATACAGGTAACTTCTTCTAAAGCTAGAAATGTATGTTGAAAAAAAGCACCATTGTGCAATCCTGTTATTCTGCAACATTCATAGAGTATATTTACACAAAATATCATGGGTTTGATGTCACTATGTGTTGTAAAAGTGTGGGGCCACCATTGTGTCTACCAACCACCTGATGTAATTTCTTGGTGTGTGAAAGTATGTTGTTGAGAATTTTGCTTCTATATTTTTGAGAGACATTGACTTTCTTTTCTTAGAATGGCTGTCTGCTTGTACTAGGATAATTCATGTCTCATTACATGGGTTAGGTTCAGTGTCCTACCATCTGGACATGTATGCTTGTCTACTTCATGTGGTCCACTCTGACCTCCATTTGAAATGTTCCAGGAAGGGAAGAGGAGTGTCAGATACTTTGTCCTTTCCCAGGCACAAAAGACCTGATGCTCTCATAGGCATAGGTTACAAGTGGACTTGGGGAGTTCTGCAGGGAATAGTGAAACAGGAACCTGGCAGTTGAGTCCAAATGAAGGGACAGACTGAGCACTTAAGAAGCCATGGTCTCCAAATGGGACTATAGGCTAACCAGAATTTACCAGGAATTTTCTGACTACTGGGAACCCATGGTGAAATCAGTTCCTTGAGACTGGTCCACGCATGGGGATGCATCCAAAAGGACAGGTTGTACACAAGAAAATGAGAAATAAAACTGCTTTGAGAATCCATCTCACCCCCGCCAAAGTGGCTAATATGATTGACTAATTCTCTGCACTCTGACCAGATATGAGTCAATGTATTAAACACCACTCTTTGAGAAAGGAAGCTACCCTTCTCCAGTACCCCTTGTTGGAATGAGCCTGCAAATATCACAGAAGAGAGAAGGAAACAAGATAAATGCCAAAAGATTGGGAAGAGCCTCATGAGAAGCAGCCATCAAGATAGAGCTGCTGTGCATCAACACAGAGGATTGGGAAAACCCTCATGAACAGCAGCCATCAATACAGAGCTGCTGTGCATCAACACACAGAAGATTGGGAAAACCCTCATGAACAGCAGCCATCAAGATACAGCTGCTGTGCATCAACACACAGAAGATTGGGAAAATCCTCATGAACAGCAGCCATCAAGATAGAGCTGCTGTGCATCAACACACAGAAGATTGGGAAAACCCTCATGAACAGCAGCCATCGAGATACAGCTGCTGTGCATCAACACACAGAAGACTGGGAAAACCCTCATGTAAAGCAGCCACCAAGATAGAGCTGCTGTGCATCAATACACAGAAGATTGGGAAAACCCTCTTGAACTGCAGCCATCAAGATACAGCTGCTGTGCATCAGCACACAGCTTGGCCAAGTGTGGCAGATGAGGCTTCCAACTGTCCATCATGGGGAGAGGAGGTGACACCTGGCCCCATTCCTTTCAGAGGGAGTGATGAGTGTTATGGTTGCTTCAGGAGGAAATGTTATTTTCTCCACCAGTGTAGCCACAGGGGACTACATGGAAAAAAGAAGGGGTGCAGAGGAAAATGGAAGGGGCATAGAAGAGAATAATGGGGGGATAGAAAACAATCTATTGTAAGAAACTGCCAAAAATTAAAAGCAAAAAGAATTGCCATAATGAGAAACATGATGATGCAAAGATCTGAACAGAGACTTCACAGAGGAGGAATTAGAGATGGCTGAGAAACACCTTAAGAAGTGTTCAACATTGCTAATAATTAAGGAAATGCAAATTAAAACCACCTTAAGATACCATCTTACTCCAGTAAGACTGGCTAGGATCAAGAAAACAAATGATGCCAAGTGCTGGAGAGGGTGTGGGGAAAGGGGAACACTCATCCATTGCTGGTGGGAATGTAAACTTGTGCAGCCACTATGGAAAACAGTGTGGAGAACCCTTAGAAGACTCAAAATGATCCTGCCATTTGACCCAGTCATACCACTCCTGGGTATATACCCACAAGACTCATCTTACTGCAGAGATACATGCACAGCTATATTTATTGCCGCTCTGTTCACAATAGCAAAAAACTGGAATCAACCCAAATGCCCCTCAACTGACGAGTGGATAGAGAAAATGTGGTACATGTACACAATGGAATTCTATGCAGCAGTAAAGAAAGACAACATCATGAACTTTGCAGGTAAATGGATGGAGCTTGAAGACATCATGTTAAGTGAAGTAACACAGTCCCAGAAAAACAAACGACAAATGGTATCTCTCATATGTGGACGCTAGTACCAATAACCCAGTTATAAATATTTCTTGTGGAGAGGGATGCATATTAAAAGAACAACAACAGAAAGATTGCATCAGAAGGCTGACTGAAATGGTGACTCGGGAGGGGTGGGAGGGGTGGGAGAGGGACACGGGTGTATATTCGATTGGTGCATGTTTAATTGACGTGAGTTCAACAAGTATCCAGTTTTGCCCAGACTCTGTCTACAGGATACATGGTGTTTTAGGACTTAGTAAAAGTAAATATGTGCATATTGGACAACATTGGTTTGAAGGCTGATAAAAACGGTAATGCATCTGAGTTAATTGGTGATATAAATTGCTCTTGTCCACATTAGCTTTAACTAAAATCTGTATAACAATTACTTTGGGATTGGTATAAACAAATGTTCTCTATAATTTTGCTGTCATATAGTATCACCTGGTAGCAATCTCTTTCACCTATAGGATGATTTAACTCAAAAATAAACTTTGTTTCCCAAGTTAATCACATACAGTAACCCAAAACAGCATGGGTGAACTTGATGAAATCTGTGCCTTGATTCCACCCTATAGGTATGTATAAAACAACTGCTTTTTTGAGACTCATGGGTCAAAAATAAAAACCTTAAATAAAAAAGGGGGATATAGATAGATATGAAAACTTTTTGTCAAAAAACCTTGCAACCCAAATCTTAAAACTAACTATGGGAAAGGATTTGTATGTTCCAACAGGCCAGAGTATCACCAACTTAATGGCTGAGAAAGAAAATGCAGCTTTGCAGTGAGTAGGATGTACCAGAAAGTGCCAGCAGAAGGATTGACTCCTCTGGGCATTGAAGGGAAGAAATGCCTCAGATTGCTGCAGACATCAGGCCCCTCTGTGGATCCTACTAGTAACAACTATTTTTAATGATTCCTAACGAAGCTTACCTTCTAGGTGCTGCAAAGGTTTTAATACAAGAGACTTTCTTAACTCCCCCCCATAGAATAAGGAGAAATATGATGATGATGAGGTCGTTCTCCAGCTGTAGATTGGAGCCAGCTGTTATAGAGGTATTCTCTTGTAAAATCAGTAAAACTGCCTTCTTTAATTGACTAATGGACATAGAAACTGTGAAAAGGATTATTCTCTATTCAGAACCAAATATAATGCTAAAGTCTCCTTAAGCTATGCACTTAAACAAAATATATTAATACAGGAGCTCTGACATCAACAATGGATTATTCTACCAAGGAGATGTTGGCCAGGGGATCCAAGCCCCCACAAAAGGTAAAGGCTCCTTGCCTCCAAACTGGGATATCTGCAGGAAGAGAGGCGATAAGGCCCTGCTGTTGAAGACCTGATATAAACATGGGAAAGATGTATGGAGACCGCACTTGCAAGTATACAGATGGTCTCTGGAATGCCAGAGAGTGTTACCAAAGGCCACTAAACCAATAAAGCAAATATAGGTCTCCTTGAGTCAAGCAAGACTCCTCCGTCAGCACCAGCTACACCTCATCTGCCTGGAAATACTGTGCAGCAGTGGCAGCCATATGTCTGTATATCCCAAATCTAATTGGCTATTAGCTCTCTCCTTGGAGGAATAACCCACGGCTGATGCCACAAGCTTACATCCTCTAATGGTTAGGAGATGTTATAAACCACACGAAGACCCTGTCATACTTAACAGAAGAAAATGTAATTCATGAATTAACATACCATCCAAACATCTGTGTCTATACCAAAGTAACCTACCATAACAATTAGTACTGTTTAAATACCTATATATCTAATTGCGTGTGCTTCATTAGTAGGATCGAAAGGCTATATATTATACTGTTTAAATACCTATATATCTAATTGCATGTGCTTCATTAGTAGGATCGAAAGGTTATGCCTGGACAAGCTGGCAGCCCATGAAAGAAAACAGCCAGAATTGACTAGAGACCAAGACAACAGCTCCAGAGAAAGTAGACTGTTTTGCTTCTCATCCACCTGTGCCCCTCTTCTAAGTCTAGGGAACAATCTGTGGAAGAGGGGGCATGGTAGAATGTAAGGGCTGCGATTGGGGTGAATGGTGAAACTACAACAATATAGACTGGACACTCATTTGATCAACTTGATTGAACATACAAGCCCCCCACCCTGCTGGATGGTGGGACCCATGAGCTGTGTGTGTTTGGGCACAACTGTTCGCAAATTGGTTTTACATGAAGGATGCTTGTACTCACAAATTATCACTTATTGTTAAAAAAAATGAAAACAAAACAAAACAAAAAAACCCAGAAAGATGCAGAAAAGTTATGGCAGAATGCATGATCTGGGATGGGTAGGGGTGGGGTGGGGGAAGGGAAGGGGATCTATGCCTGAACTGAATTGGAAAATGATGTATGAAATACACAAAGCATCAATAAAAAAATAAAAAAAACAACAACAAATATCTACCCTGCGATACAGCTATCCCACTCTATGTTGGTGTACTATGTGGACACTTGTGGATCCATGTTTAGCACACTATTTACAATAGACAATGTATAGAATAAACCTAAGTGCCCATCAACAGATAAATGGATGAAGAAAATTTGTTAAATGTGGTTTATCCAGCTATAAATAAGAATGAAATGATTTCTAATGGAAGAAAATGGCTGGAAATAGAGGTCCTTATGTTAAAGAAAATAAACTAGACTTAGAATGACAAATACAATATGTGCATAAATAGAATCTAGATTAAATAGTACATGCAAGTAGAAGTGGAAGTATTTTCTTTTTTAAAAATCAAAATGTTTTATATTTTTCTATTTTCAAATTTAATTTTAGTGAATTTCACACTGTAACACTGGATCATGTTTAGATACTGTCCCTTATCTGCAATACCCCATAGACCCATCACAGGATTTAGTGCATTTTTTCATACATGTTAAGTCTTAGGGAGCTCCCTTTGTATCCTCACATGTCCCTTGGTGTAATTCCATCCACTTGAGCCTAGTCAACCTATTTGTCATGACCCCCTTACAGAACACTACCTCATGTTTGGCAGAATCCATGAGCTCTGGTGGGGTGGGGGGATAGGGTGGGGGACATGGGTCTAGATTTAAAAATTAATAATAATAATAATAATAATAATAAAATAGATCTTTAAAAAAGAAATAGCTATGAATAATGAATATATGTGATATAATATCGAAGACTCACAAATGAATTGTGCTCAGAGGAAAAAAACAAAAAAGAACACTATCTGTCCCAGTAGTCATCAGTTGCCAGTTGCGCTTCAGTCAATGTTGGGCCCCATTTCTTGTTTCAATGTTTGGCTACTTTCAATGAGAACAGAGAGGTGGGAAGGAGGAAGGTGACAAAGTAATGTGAAGGGGTGACCATTACTGAAGCACATGTATTCATTGGGAAAATATCAACTGCAGCATATTCTCATACAAACATATAAGAGTACAAATACACATGTGTATGATGTGAAAGTACAAGGAGAAATATTTGAGCCCAGGAAATACACTGACAGAAGGCCAATCTGGAAATGGTGATGGATGATAAAAAGAGAAATGTTCCATGGTTCCCATATGTACAATCTAGAAAGAACAAGTAAATTACACTAAAGGAGGGGGGGATTATTAGTAGGGAGGGAGCAGACCAGCATTCAGTACAAATTGGGACAAGCAACAGGAGCAGGAAGTTGCTGAATATGAAACAATTTCAGTGAATCATGTATGAAAATGTCACAGTGGGGGATGGGGAGATGGCTCTGCAGTTAAGAGCACTGAGTACAGAGGACCCAGATTCAGTTTCTAGCACTCACAGGGCAGCTAAGAACAATTAATAACTCCAGTTCCAGGGGAAGTTGGACATTTTGTTTTGATCTCCATCAGCATTGCATGACTCAGGTCATTTACATGCAATTACATACATACAGGAAATACACTCATACACATAAAATAAAAGTAATAAAATATTAAAAAAAGAAAATGTCACAGTGAAACCCTTGATTTTGTACACTGACTAAACTGTGATAAAACAAGCAAATGCATTTGTGAGTGTGGGGGAATGAGAGCACGTGTGCTGTATTTTTTGTAACAAGTCCAGTATAGCTAGCCAGTACACAAGTCTGGCTGGTCCTAAAAACTTACAAATCAGAACTGGTACATGATCCAGTGATGATATTTCTGGGTGTGTACACATATGTCATCAGTGTGCCCTTTAATAAATGCCCCTAACTCCCCCTCTCTCACTCCAGGACTGGGAGTGAACCCAGGACTATCCACATACCAGACAAGTGCCCCACGGCTTAGCCGCATGTGCAGACCCCTTTGATTTTTATTTGAGATGGTCTTCAAAGTCCCTCAGGCTGCACTTGACCTCTCTAGTTGCCCAGATCTGCCTTGAACGTGTGATCCCCTGCTCGGCCCCCTGAGTGGCTGTGATTCCTGGCCTGTGCCACCATGTTCATAGCTCATGGTGTCTATTTCTACACCATTTCCTCTTCCATCCATGTGGAACAGGTCGTTTTTCTTTTATTCCTGAATTATCAATATGTTTAGGAGGCCATGATGTCTTTTCTTATAAATTTGTTCATGGTTCTGAAATTTCCTTTCATGGATAGATGTTCCATGTTTAATTATTGTTAAGTATTCAGCTTTATTGACATATACTTGACAAACGTATACACTCATGTTAAAAAAGCCTTCTTATACTTCACCTTCCTTTTTCTAATTTAATTCACTGAGAAGACTTTTGTTTTATTTACAAAATGTGGAAACACTAGCTATCTCTACTGCAGAATCAATGGAGTCCACAAAATTCTCCTGGAGATGGGTGGGGTCTGCAAGATGGGCATCCACCCAGGACAGATCCCGTCTCCCAGAAGAACTTCCATGAGACGTGGGTGGCCACCAGAGCATGACGCTCACTGGTCTCATCTTCTCTGACTGGGAGGCAGGGGGCTCAGCTGTGACTTTCTCTGTGTCGTGAAGCACAGGTGAGCATAGTTTACATCCTGTGGACCCTGGTACACAGCAGCCTGGGGTAGGAGAGGGCGAGAATAAGGTAGGTGCTTGGTTTGGCTGTGGGGGAATGGAGCCTGTGGAGGACAGGACTCACCTTACTGTCCATCTCTCTGTCTTCCTTTGAGTTCAGCAATTCCCTTGACAAGTTAGAAGGGGTAGTGTCACTTGCCATCCTGATCCTAGAAGGTTTCACCTGGGCATACAACTCTTCCCTGGGGTTTTCATCAGGTGGGTTCTGTAGCAAGGAGACATTGAGACTGAGATAGTGTCTCTTGTCTCTTTGAGCTTGACCAGTCAGATTTCTACAGGGTTGCCAGAGTGATGCTTTAGAAATCTAAATGAGATTATGAAATTCCTAATGGTTCTTTAGGTTTACTTAGGACTTGGGGTATTTGGCACCTCCCTCCTTCTAAGTCTAACCTCTTATCCTGACACTCTCTCACTGCATCAGCTCCAGTGACACAGCACATCTTCTTGAGACAGCAACCTCCTGCTGCAGGACCTACCTGCCTTCTGTGTCTCCTGTCTGCAAGTGCTGTTTCATTACACATCCATCTGTGAGGACACCTATTAGAGGGCCCCTGTGACTCACACTGGTCCTGTCTACACTCCTTCTGCTTTCCCTGCTCCACTGGTCTAAAACCCTTTGCTCTGCTCACACTCTGCAGTTGTTAGCATGGTGTCTTCCCCTCTGCAGTTGTCCCCACGTTTGGAGAATTTGCCTCCCTGCAGCATCTGCAGCCCCTACTGGAGAAGAGGGCACACCTAGAGTCTGGGGATGGATCAGCCAGTAAAATGCTTGCTCCAGAAGAATGAGGACTGGAGTTTGATCCCCACCCTGCCATGTAACATCTAGGCAAGGCTATGATCCCTGCGCTGGAGAGGAAGAGATGGGAGGATCCCTGATATCTGCTGGCCAAATTGGCTAGACAAGTCCCTGAGCTCCAGGTTCAGTGTGAAAGCTTACTCAAAATAACATGGAAAAGGGTTGAGAGAGCCATCAACTGATGATCCCTGCCCTCTACACATGAACCCATACAAATACATAGATAATAAACAAAGAAAAAGGGAGACCCTGTGGGTGGATAGGAAATGAGTGGATGGTGCTCAGGCACATGGGGTCTCATTCATTCATGTGTCCTGTTGCGGTTGTTTTCAGTGCTAGAAATCACACCCAGTGTTCTGTACATTTTAGATAATCTTTCTACTACTGCACTGTGTAGATCCAGGCCCTCAGGTGTCCTTCTGAGCCACAGCAACAGGCAGACAGATGCTGAGCAGCCAGAGAAGATACAGAGGGAGTGACCATCGTCCCAGGAAAACCAGGAAAGGGTGAGGTCATAACGGAGTGGCAAGGGCTTCTCAAAGGAAGGGGTCAGCTGTGGATGTGACTGACAGCTGAGAGGGCAAGGACAGAGAAGAACCCTGGACCAAACTGGGCCAGAAGTTCTTCAACTCCATCAAGTGGAACAAGGGTCTCACCAGACTGTCCAGTTTCAAGCTGTCTTCAGGCTGTGGCATCTTCACAGAAGCATCTAGTATGGAAGAACAAGGGAGTCCTGGGATCTCTCAGTTCCTTAGATCCCAGTGCTGTCACAGATGGGGAAATACCAGGAACCACAGTGATGTTCAAGGTCCATAGTGACAACTCAGCCCTTTAGAACACTGATTACAGAACCTCCCCACCCCCCATGCTGCCAAGACCTCAGATATTGCCCTTCCCAGGGGCCCTTCCTTTCTCTCACAAAGAATTTCTCCCTGGATTGCAGCAGCTGGTCTGGAGCTGAGGAGACAAAGGAATGTCAGTTGGCAATGAACGCTGGCAGGCTGATAAAAACCTGGGCTACTGGCATTAGTTACCTCTTATGAGGACCCCTTCTCCTGGGCACTGGCTCCTCAGCCTCAGAAGGAATTTGTAATTCAGTGATTTCTCTCTGGGCTGCAGGAGAGAGAAGAGTCTCAGGTAGGAGTAAAGGATGGGGACTTTCCACAATATGGGGAAGTGTGTAAATGCTCCAGGAGATGAAAAGTACTGAGATCATGTGCTTCTGATCTGACATCCTGCAGAGGTGTTTCTAAGTTAGTCTGACCCAGTTTGGCTTTTTTCCCTGGTGCCCTGGGCCCCTGCTTGAATGGTCCACAGGAGAGCCCAGCACTTCATTCAAACCAGGCCACCCACATCCTACTCACCACCTTTTCTGTGTTTATTGGGAGAATGACGCCAGAGGAACAGGGTGATGACAAAGAAGATCCCCAGTAGGAAAGCAATGGAGACCCCTATCAGAATCTTCTGGTAGATTTCTAGCCCTGTGGGACAAATGACTTCATGTGTCAGGAGCAGTGCTGCTGACCTGAGCACCTACTGTGTGACAGGCCCATGCTGGGTTTTTCTAATCACTATCTCCCATCCTCACAAGCATGCAACATGGGGATCATCTCCACCCTCAACCAGTTCACCTGCCTTAGGTCACCCAGCTTGAAGAGGCAGACTTGGGTTGAACCCACACAACCTGACCTGAAATCTTGTTCTCTCTACCAGAGCTGAGCTACAGGACCTGGAAGGAGGGAGCCCGCATATCCTGCTGTGGTGCTGTGAACCAACCCTGCTCAGTGTCACCATCACTGTGACAGAGATGATGGGCCCACTGCAGAATCATGTTTGGAGCCCTCCACTCCAGGAGACGTCACAGTCAAGGTCAGCACTGAAAGGACCTCTCAGGTGGGCATGACGTCTTCAGTCTTGTAGAAACTGAGACCTACTCAAGGGAGGGACTTGTCCAATTCAGCATCTCCAAAAGAGGCTATACCTATCCCCCCCAACCTGCCTTCCTATAATACTCTTTTAGAATTCTAGTGGACTGACTCCATGGAGGTGGTGATGTGGTGGTTTGCTCTTGGTGGGATGGGAAGGAGGGAGTGAGGCTTCTACACACTCCATCTCAACTCAGCTGTTCTTCCTGCAACCTGTTACCAAACACCTTTCTATGATTGAACACGTCCTCCTAAAGCCTGGCTTCTAAGACTCTGGTCATCTGTGATTCCTGCTGAGATCTCTCTGATCTCTAGTCTTCTAGACACAAACTTAGCTGACAGAGGAACCTGAACTTAGATGGACTGAGACTCAGCAGGCAGCTTGGGGATATAAAGGAAAGCCTATAAGAATTACAGCTGTCTTTTCAATACAAACTTTGAAATCCAGAGGAGCCTGGGCCAAATTATACCCAGTCCTAAGCTACCATGGATGCCAACTCTGAATACTTTATCCAACATAATTAGCTATCATGGTCAAAGGCGAATGGGAAATATTTCATGACACAAATATTCAGAAATAGTTCATGTCAATAAAAGCAGCCCTACAGAGAATATGTGAAGCAATACAAAGAAACAAAGAAAGGAATGATTATGCCCAAGAAGCTACAGAAATAAAAATGAAGTTATAATAATAGGAACATAAATAGTACCCAAATACAAATTAAAATCACATCTTTCATTAATAACATGAAATATCAGTGGCTCCACTCCTCTCTCAAAGGACACAGGCTATCAAGATGGATAAAGAAAGAAAACCCATTTTTTGTTGCCTTCAAGAAACTCATCTCACTTTTAAGGATAGACATTAACAATGTGAAAGGATGGAAAAAGTATTCCAAACACATGGTTCTAAGATGCAAGCAGGAGTTATAAATCTAATGTGAGACAAAATAAACTTCAAATTAAAACTAATCAGAAGACATAAATAGGTCACTTAATTCTAATCAAAGGAACAACTGATTAAGAAGATATTATATTCATGAACATATATTGGGCACCCACTTTTAAAAAATCAGTATTCCAGTACTATGAAACAAAGATTAATCCCAACTCAGTAACAGTAGGTGACTTCAATAACACACTATTTTCAATAGACAGGTCAATTGGACAAAGAATAAGCAGAGAAATCTGAATTATAGGACATCTTACATGACCTGGACCTAACAGACATATAGAGACTATTCTACCCAAACATCAAATCATTCAATTTAACTCAATAGCCCATGAAAGCTTTTGACCTCATCCTGGGACACAAAACAAGTCTCAGCACATACAAACTATTGAAGTAATTCCATGTACTCTATCAACCACAGTGCAAAAAGCATCTAATCAATAGCCAAAGAAGCTCTAAACACCACATGACCTCTTGGAGATGAAATAAGACACTCTTGAATGATCAATGCTTAAAAGAAGAAAATTAAGAAACAAATAAAAATAGTCCTGGAACTAAATGAAAATGAGAATATAACATAACACCTCTTTTGTGATACCTTAAAAAGGGTCCCAGGAGGGAAGATTATGGTTCCTAGTACCTACATTAAAAAAATCAGAAAAAACACATGTAAGAGGTGTAACATTACAAGTCAAAACTCTGGAAAGGCAAGAACAAACCAACTCAAAATGCAGTAGATGAGAAGACGTAACAAAATTCAGGGCAGAAATTAATAAAATAGAAATAAAGAAAACACACACACACATGTCAATGAATCTAAGATCTGGTTTGTTGAAACCTGACCAAAAATAAAGCCCAGGCTTAGATGGATTCACAGCAGAATTCTCCCTGACATTCCTGACAACAATCAGTAACTGGGAACTCAGTAAGCCACAAAACATCCATATAGCAAAAGAAAAAACATCAAGGAAGGGAAGCGAAAACTCAGAGTAGGTGAACATCTTTACCAGTTTCAAATCTGACAGAGTATTAATAGCCAGAATATACAAAGAACTAAAAAAAATCAAAGAAACAAGAAAATAACACAATAAAAAGATGGCCTATAGACCTGAACAGATAGTTCTCAAATTCGAGGAATAAAAATGGCTAAGAAACACCTTCCAATGTACTAGACATCCTTAGTAATTAGAAATGAAGATAAAAACCACATTAAGATTCCATCTTACCCCAGTCAGACTGGATAAGGTCAAAAGAAAGAACGTCTCCAAATGCTGCAACCACTATGGAAAGCAGTGTGAGGAACAAAAAACAAAATCCCCTAAAAGAATCAACCATATGATCCAGTTACACCACTCCTTGGCATGTACCCAAAGGATTCATCCTACTGTAGAGACACTACAGATCCATTTGTATGCCTTCTTCACAACAGCTAAGAAATGGAAACACCCTAAATATCCCTCACCTGAAGAATGGATCATGAAAATGTGGTACATGTACACAATGCAGTGAGAAAAGATGAAGTTATGAAATTTCCAGGTAAATGAATGTAACTAGAGAGTGTTTCACTAAGGGCAGTGCACAGACACAGAAAAGGAAGGAGCATACACTAACCATCATTTGAATGTTATAGCACCAATAACATATATGGGAGTACATGTGCTGATGTAATACCAGGAGCCAAGAAAATGGAAAGGAGGCATGGAGGTAAAGGAAAAGAAAGACCCCCAAATAGGGGAGTAGTAGGGAGCAGATGTTACCTGGGCAGAAGTGGGGGAAGTAGGAGTATTTGGGTGGAAGGGAAGAAGAGAGGGACATGTAGTGGGCCCTGGTGTATGTAGGGTCAACTCAAGAGAGGTGGGGGGATGGTGGGATGTGGGTGTTATTACAGGAAGGGTGGGTTTGGGAATAGGGGCAGGAGGTTGTATGGGAGAAAACGAGTAGAGATAAAAGGACCTTGGGGGTCAGGTAACCTAGCACGAACTGCAAAACCCTGGACACCCCTTGAGAAATGCACACACACTCTATCTGAACACTAGTGCGTATATTTACCTGAAGTCTACATGGCAAGGAACACAGTGCTAGACAAAATAGAACTACTTTGAGTGGTTGGTGAGAGCCCAAGTGACTCTCAAAATAACCCAGGATATTGCCAGTCTCTTGGTTTATCTCCCAGAACTAGAAGACAGCTGAAGCCTGGTGTTGTGGTGGAGGCAGGTGTATGTCTGTGAGATTGAGGTCAGCCTTGTCTATCTACTAATTTCACCCGGCTCCCATATTAGCAGAGCAGGCTCACTTCCTGTTCTTGGGGCACTGTGGACCTGGCTACACAGACACTCAAGGTCTCACAGGCATGGAAGGCTGAGGGCAGGAAGAGGGCACAGGATGGAGGCTGACCCTGACCCTGGAGCCTGTCTCTGTTCACTGTCCTACATCTGCTCTGTGCCCTCACTACAGCCATCCTGTTCCACCTCAAACCTGCATTCCACTGAAAAGACGGAGTGGGCATTCTGTGAATGTTGACCTGCAGCTCCTGCAGGGGGAATCCCCTCCCTCAGGTGCTCTCACTCCCACCCCAGAAGAGAACATTGTTAATGGAAGACCTTCAGTTCAGAGAAGTGATGGACTCCTTACCTGACAGCACAAGCTCCACAGGGGCACTGGGATGTGACAGCAGGTAGGGGGATGAGCTGTGAGAGCCATAGCACCTGTAGGTCCCAGCGAGGGCTGAAGTCACAGCACTCATGGAGAATTCTGCCTGGAACTTCCCAGCTTGTAATATTGATCTTAGAAGCAGGGGTGGATGGGCTGCTCCGTCCTTGATCAGAAGGAAAGTGTCCACCTGGCTCCCTGACTCACACAGCAGGGTCATGTTCTCTCCTGAGGACACTGTGGGGCCTGGCTGCACTGAGAGGGAGGGTGTGACAGGGAGCTGTCCTAGAGAGAAGAAGGATGGTGAGGGCTACCATCTTGTTCTCAGCTGAAGCTTTACCAAGGCCTGACTCTGAGGACCTGGGCCATTCTCTCTGTTTTCCCCAACTCTGCCCCTCACCTCCTCCTCTGTCTTTATTTCTGTTCCTTACTGACAACCCCAAACTTAATCCTGGGGATAAATCCCTGGACTCCCTCAGCAGGGGTTATGAAGCTTCTGGAATCCTGACTGGACCCACTGGGCTCCTCACCTGTGATCAGGATGTCCACGGGCTCACTGGGGGCTGACCACTCAGAGGAGAGGCTGTGTGCACCATAGCACCTGTACCGGCCTCCAGTGGTGACCCTCACAGGGCCCAGTGGGAAGCTGGCCTGAGAAAGCCCAGCCTGCAGCTGTTGGCCAGGACTGTGGGAGAGGCCAGTCTCCTTCTCTTTGAACAGAGCAAATCTGTTGTAGCTGATTTCAGAACTGCATTGGAGGGACAGGTTCACTCAAGTACACAGGATCTGTCCTGGCTGGGGAATTAGGGAGGGCTTCTTGGACTGTCCTGGGGAGAAGTTAGACTTGTGATTGAGGATCTGGATCCTTCCATATACGTGCACCTCCCATCCTGCACTGTAGGTTTCACTGTCTCTCACTCTGTGAGACTCTGGCTCAGGAGCTAAGAGGTCCCATCAGCCCACCCCTCCACCCTAACACTCCTCTTATAGCAGGGCTAATGGCAAAATGACAGGGCTGACTCACCTGAGACATGTATTTCCACAGGGTCACTGGGATCTGACCACACCTGTGAGTGCTCCTTGTAGTAGCCATAACATCTGAATGTTCCACTGTGATTTGTTGTGATGGGACCTTCAAGGAAGAAGGCCTGGGCCCACCCAGTGTGTACATTCCATGAAGCTATGTAGCTGGAAAAATTCTGATTTCCCTTTGTCAAAATGTATCCATCATATCTCTCCTCTGAGAAACACTGGAGGGATATTTTCTCTCCTTTGGTCACCACAGGGCTAGGCAGGACTGTCAGGTTGGGTTTAGTGTGGTAGATTCCTAGGTAAGGAGGGGACATGTGAAATCTGTTCACATAGCCCAGATTGTAGCCTAGGGCTGGATTGTGGGAGGGGGACATTCTCGAGACAGTTTGCTTGAAGCCTGGGCTTTGGACTGCAGCACCTGAGTGTCATCTTACCTGTTACCACCAGCTCCAGGAGTTCACTGTGTTCTGATATGCCAGCAGGTGTGTGATAATTACAGTAATATCGGCCTGCATGGTTCTGCTCAATGGAAGGGTACAGGAACTGGGCCTTCTTTCCAGGGTGCAGTGGAGTCTGATTTTTCCAGAAATCTCGTTCCCCCTCTTTGTAAAGGGTGTACATCTGGGCACCGGTGGTCCCCTCACATGAGATTGTCACCTCTGTTCCCCTGGCAACCACAGATCCTGGTTTAGTCCTGATGGTAGGCTTTGGGAGGATCCCTGAAGGAAATCAGAGGCTTGGTCACAGGACATATCCCTCAGATCCCCGTCCTTCAACAGACCCTTTTGAGTTTTCCCATCATCAGCCACACCTGCTGATCTGTCTTCAATAGCTATTGGTGACCATGTCCTCAGTGAGGAGCACTTACCTGTGACAGCTTAGAATGCACTCACCTGTCAGTAGTGGGGACCTGAGGTCCAGACTCAGTCCTGGAAGAGAGTTCCCTGTGAGAGGTTTGCTCCAGGATCCAGAACAGCTCCTCCCCTTCCTGATGCCTGCAAGTCTGTGAGGTGTCTTGGTGGGAGAAGGTCTGGTTGTGGGGTGGGGTGGGGTGGGGTGGGGTCCCTCCCAGACAAGGTGTCCCTCACTCTCTTCACATCTCACCAAGGCAGAGCAGGGCTGTGAGTGTTGGATTCATGGCATCTCCTCACTGTAGCTGCTGTCTTGCAGGTGTTTGGAGACAGTGCCTTGACAATGGGCAGACTCAGGGTGTGGCCTTTGGAGGCCGGGTCTTCCCTCCTGTCATGGGGCTGTCACTTCAGCAGACACACAGAGGGGAAATGCCTCCCCAGGGGATACCTCTCATTTCTCTAGCGCCATGGCTTAGGTAGGCTCAAGACTCTCTTTCATTTTATTTTTTGAGACAGATTCTCATGAGTCCCAGGCAAGTCTCAAACCATAACTCTCCTCTCTCAGCCTCCTGTGTGCTTGGACGCAGGCCCACCCTGGCTGCAGTCTCTTCTTACGGAAGTGGCTACAGCTCAGCCCACCTGTGTCTGCTGAGCTGTCCTTAGGTCAACAAGGTCCAGGGCATAACAATATAATTAGATATTTCCTGACCCAGGGTCTTGCAGAGGAGGGTGGGACAGGGATGGACGTTTTCTCTCAGAACGTTCCCACTGGGGTTCCTGCATTCCTTCATCCAGACAACCCTCACAGCGTTGTGGGTCCTTAACAGGACAGTTATCTTCGTAGCCCTGCGGATGCTTTGTGGTTGTGTGCACTTTTACGGAGGGGAACATGAGCACATATCGATTTACTCCAGGTGGAACAATCATACCAGAAACAGAGCCAACTCCACGCAGGTCCACTTGGAGAGGGAGTGGGGTGTATTATGGTGGCTCACAGGACAGAATGTTGGCAGCTGTATCACGGCTGGAAATCTTCCCTGCCCCAAGCACATTATCTGCCTAAAGATCCTCCCAGGGAGGCTGGGCTCATTAGCCTCCCCCTCATTAAGGAGCACGTTAGTGGGTTCAGTCTTGTTCAGGTCATCTGTGGATAATCACAGCTGCTGAGAGTTGAAGGGGGCAAGGGCCTGAACAAAATCTCCCACAGCAGGGATGATGCAGGCTGGTGCTGCAGGGAGGACACAGAGCAGCAGAGACACTCTGAGCACCTGACTGTGCAGGTCCCATGGAGCTCCTGTCCTGGGGATGACCATAGTTCTCTAATGCTGGCCTGAGCATTAACATCACATCTCTGAGCCTTGGATTCTTTGTTTTAAAATTTCGTTAAAAACTTTGTGATTTTAATACAATTGAATTTAATGGTATTTAAATCGCATCTCCCTCTGCACCTCCCCTACTGCCCACCCACCCAATTCAATCCGATCTCTCTCAGCACATGCCCTGCAAAATGAGTCCTCCATTAAGCTGTCTTACTGGTTCCATTTCTTCAAGTCTTGAATAAGAGAAAACCTGGGGTTTGTTACATGCCTAGAACAAATGTAATTTTTTACTGTATTCTAAAAATATATTTTGTATTTACAGAGAAGTATAACACTCACCACCCATCAAAAAAGCTTCTTTTTGAAACAGATGGTAACTATTACAGGGTTCTACAACAGGTCAAGGACAGAGAACAAATATCTGTGTGATGCTCAGCTTTAAGTGACACGCTACAATGGGACCTGTACACCTATGATTCACAGAATATACCTGAACAAGGGTTAGAGATAATACTAACTCTCTCATCTCTCATGAACACATTTTACTCATGCAACAGAGAATGATTAACACATAAATGCACAATGCAGGTAATAACAGTCTTCAGAGTGTGTGTCTCTGGATAGCATTCCTATACTAAACCATAGCCACCTGGGCTCAGATGTCACTGTAAAAGAAGGAGAGGTATGATTGTAAGAGCCAGGGGTGTTGGATGATGTGTTGGATAGTTGAGTGTCAACTTGACACCCCTGGGTTTAGAGAGCCTCAGTTGGGAAATCAGGTCCATTGGCTTGGCCGTATCTGGGGAGTGTTTTCTCTTGATTTTTGAGGGATGTGGATGTCCTAGCCCACTCTGGGCAGTGCAACCCCTAGGTAGGTTGTAGTGTATTATATAAGGAAGCAACTTGAATATGGGCCAGGAGAGCAAGCCAGTAAGCGGCATTCCTCCAAGGCCTGTGCTTCAGCTCCTGCCTCCAGGTTCCTTTCCTGAGTTCCTATCTTGGGTTCCCAAAGTGAAGAGCCATGACCCAGGAGATGGAAGACAAATATACCTTTTCCTCCCCAAGTTGATATTGGTCAGACTGTTTTATCACAGCAATTTAAGAGGATGTAGAACAGATGACCATAAGGAAGCTGCTGATAAGAACTTACCAAGAGTCAACAGGGAACAAGAACTTGACAGAATGGATGAAATCTGGAGTCGGGGCTCTGAGGAGTACGGATAGGGGGAGGGTTATAAATTTGATTAAGTGCTATTGTATGAAATGCATAAAATTCAACAAAATATGTATTGAATGAAAAACGTTGACAATTTTCAAAAGGAGAATCTGCATGCTTTCTTAAGGACCAGGAGAAGACATTTGTTACCACAGAAATCACAGCAGCAGTGATGGTTGTTCTGAGTGTAACCTCTGCTATGTGTCTTACATCTGGAAGTTCCTTGATTACCCTGCTCAGGGTTCCTCTGTCCCAGGATGACTTTCCTCCCCATTTAGAGTAGAGCCAGAAAAATTTTCCTGGGTTAAGAGCAGCATGGCCAGATGTGTGTGTGATGGAGGAGCTAAACTGAAGTGGGAGATTGATCATGCAGAAACAGTGTAGACTTGTCAGTGACTAGGAGGAACTGGCATGGAAAAAGCAGAGCTCTGAAATTCTGGGAAGCAGCTTGTGACCTAGATGTGGGTGGGCGGCTGGACACACTAACCTCACAGAGACCCTATCTGGAGGCAAACTACCAACTGTTAAGGGACACAGCTGGTTGCCTCAACACTAGGCCCCTTGTTCTGGGAAGAGTTGTTATCATCTGCCTCACTCAGGACCTTTGTGAAGCCCCCCCCACCCCCTTGACTTCACTGTAATTGAGACTCCTGTTTCTTTTCTTTATTTTTATTTATTTTTGTATATCTTGGAACCTTGCCTCTTTTGTGTACTTTCTAAGGCTGCTGACTTTTTCCCCTATACAAAACTGTAACCTTGGAGAAATAAACTGATGTTCTGTAAAGCCATCCTAGGAGTGATTCCCATAGCCTCTAGTCACTTCTGATCATGACTCCAAGGGCAAAGGATGTAGTTTTTTAAAATTTTTTTTTAATTTTATTTATTTTTCTATGTGTATGAATGTACTGTCTGCATGTAGGTTTGTGCACCTGTGTCGTGCAATGCTACAGAGGTCAGAGGAGGGTCTCCAATTCCCCCTGGAACTGGAGTTCTCCTGGATTTGGAGTTACAGACAGTTCTTGGCCACCATGTGGGTGCTGAGGATCGAACACTGGTCCTCTGCAAGAGCAGTTGGTGCTCTAAACCGCTAGGCTGTCTCTCCAGCCCCAGAATGTAGTTTTGAATAGAAGCAATTTTCTGAAATTGATGCCTGAACCAAGAACCCTCACCCTCAGGATGAAAGCCTTAGACCAGGACACTCTGTCCAGATGTATCCAGGCCAAGCCCTCTGGCTAATTTGGGAAGTAGGGGTAATAAGCATGGAAACTTCAAAAGACCGGTCCCATTTTTACACAGAGTCTCAAGTTAAGGAATTCCTAGATATTGATAAACACTGTAACTGATTCTCTGAGGAGGGAACTTGTTTAGAAATGTTTAAAATGGTAGATAAAGTGTGCAGAATTGCTGCAAGCAAGGCACGGTGCTTTATTTACCCCTATTGTTTGCTCTCTGTCAATTTTTTCACTTAGAGAAAGCATGTGCTTTCTCCTGCTGTCTGCCTCCCATCCAGGGACAGGACCCCACACTGGATGCCCAGACCCAGCTCCCCTTCTCTGCTGCTAGGGCTCCAAGGGGCCTGGGGGCTGCATGAAGGCTCAAAGCCTCCTTCTACCTGAGCGCTCTCTCTCACGTCTGTCCCCCTCCCTCCCCTCTTCTCTGGCCCTGGGAATCTTCTTCCCCTGTGCTCCACTGATATCTGAGAGACCCCCCTTTCTCCAGCCCTCAGGCAACTGTGATGGGAGGCCTCCCATAGAGAGGGGCAGCTGCAGCTTTTCCATAAGGCAAATACTCCTAGCCTTCCAGACTTTCACCTTAACAAGTTACAATATTTCTTCTAAGGCTCTTGTTGCCCTGGGTAGTTCAGAACATCAAAGGGCTCCAGTCTTCATGGCTAGGTTTGGTTCTGTTTGCCTATCTCTCCCTTGCTGTTACTCTTTTTCTGCTCTGAGCACATACCTAGAGACTTGTCACCTCATTTCCAATAACTAAGCAGATGACCTAGAGTTTTAAGAGCTTTCCAGTTTGTTGTTTTTTCTTTATGCTGTAAAATTTAACTCTTCAGGACAAATTCTGGGTTCTTCCCTGACAGGCACTCGCTTTTCACTGCCTCAGAGGAGCTTATCATAGTTCATATCTCAGTGCTGAAAATTCCTTTACTTTGGGTTTCTATTCAAAACATGCATAGGACAAATGTTTTCATATGTTACGATTACATGTAACTGTGTCATATGTTCTCATATGTTGAAATCTCATGTAAATGTGTGGTCTATTGATTGTTTCTTTATTTTTTTTGTTTTTTGGTCTATTGATTGTTTCTAAAATGTATTTTTGTCAAAACAAATTTTTTTAAACTGTGGCCACTGCAAATTTTCCTTTTGTGAACAAATTTATTGGTTTTAATGTTTCTGGCCTGACTACTTAAAAATATGTATTTTAAATATTTTTTATTAATTTTATTATTTATTTCTGTATGTGTACGAATGTACTATCTGCATGCAAGTCTGTGCACCCATGTCGTGCAATGCCGCGGAGGTTAGAAGTGGGTGTCAGATTCCCCTGGAGCTGGAGTTCTCCTAGAATTGGAGTTTCAGACGGCTCTCGGCCACCATGTGGGTGCTGGGGATCGAACCCGGGTCCTCTGCAAAAGGCGTCAGCACTCTTAACCACTAGGCCATCTCTCCACCCCCCCAAAATATAAGTATTTTAATGATGCATTCAAAGGCATTATAAACTTTTGGGTGCTCTAATCATTTTTTTAAACAGCAAAAATATCTCAGTGGATGTTGACTGTTACACACAACATTTACTTTCAAGGTGTGTTAAAATGTTCATTTTCTCTATTTTAAAAGTATTTCAGTTAAAAAAATAACAAAACGTGGTCTAAACAGAGGGAAACATCTTGATTATTGGAATTTACATTAAACAGAATATATATATATATATATATATATAGTCAACAGCACATGTTTCTTAAGATTAATTTATGTGGTGTCAAGTTAATTTACCAAAATAATCTGATGTAAGTTAAACTGTTAACAAATAAAAGTTTGTAAGTTTGTTCAGGTCAAAATGTTATCACTTTGATTCTGGTTCTATATCATGGTATTAAAAAGGAAATTATAAAAGACTTAATGGTTAATAAATTTATGTGGAATGGAAATGTTTTGATAAGGAGGAACTTATGTATGGATATTTAAATGGTTGTATTTTCCAAAATAGAAGGAATAATGAGAAAGCACAGCAGGTACATTAAAAGACTGACCAATTATATTAATGATTTGAACAAGATTGTAACTATGCAGAGTTATTATTACTATTACAGTCAAAAATTTTCAGTCTACTCCTGTGGCATGTAGTACACACTCAGTAGTATTCTTAAATAAAATGGCCACAAACAAGTATTGGGCTGCTTATGACTATTCAAAAGTGCCATTTATGTTTCAAGTATTATTTTAGTATTTATTTTACTCATAACAAAATAATTTCACTTGAGAAAAGCTAGGTTTTATGTCCTTAAACAGGAAGTAAACACTCCTTAAGGAAACATTTTCAGTAAGCCTGGTCTAACCCTGCCTTTATGTATGTAAGGTATGTGTTATGACCCCTTCCCTTCATTTTAAAAACTACAACAGAGAATGGGAGACTGAAAAACAAAAAGGGAAAACTGCTTTTATTTTTAATACAACAATTGCCTAATATAGTCCTAAGGAATTTATTTTGGGTTCCTTCCCTGGATCATGCTTACTTAACTTATGATGTTGAATTTCCTTCTTACTGACTTAGACCTTCTCTGCCTTCATTGTCTGGATAGTCTTTACTTACCTAAATGTATGGAGAGACTGTTATACTAAGTGAAGTGACACAGACTCAGAAAAGCAGGTGAGTGACATGTGCTCTCCCTCATTGTTGGACCTTAGCTGCAAATCTTTAGATGTGAGTGAGGAGTGTATATCCTTATGTAAAAACAGGAGCCTGGGAAATGAAAAGGAACCATGTGATTAAGGGTGAAGAAGGAGTTCAAGAGCAGTGGATAGAAGAGATAGGAATTATAATATGGGAAAGGGGGGTACTTTAGGGGGAGAGTAGGGAAGGTCATGAGGAATAAGAAAGGTAGATCATGCTTAGATGGTATGTTAATCCAGAGGGAATGGATTCAAAGTCATAAGGAACATTATAAATTCAAAAGAGATATGAGTGCATGTGTATAGCTGAAGGGCATATATAAAAGAACACACTGGTAGAAAGAGGGATCTTTCTTACCAGTTGTTGATGAGGGTAGTCCAAGAGACTACACATATACCCCAAACCACTGCCAAAGCTCTTGATTGGGCTCCTAAAGCTTGAATGTAGTACCCTGCTGCTGAAGGCAAGCCACACTTTGGACCCAGAACTTGGAGCAATTGAGGTGGGACTGACCTGGAAGCCTCTTTCCTGAAGACTAGCTCTCATGGTATGAGAGAATAATATGTAAGCTACCAAGGAAGAAAAACCTATCAACGATCCATGAGCTGTGAAACCTATTAAATAATGATTGGTCCAGCCAACTGTGCTATTGGTCCAGTAGTGGCACATTTATCTTGGGGTTATTCAACAGCTGTGTAATTGGAATTAAGGCCTGCTCAATGGGAGGGAAGTCATGTGTGGTATGGTAAACTTACCCAGATACGCGTGGCTGCAGAGGTCGTAGAGCCTAAGAAAAACCTCTTTTACCTCATCCCCAGACAAAGATATTTTCTTACTTTATTACAAATATGCATCCTCATATTTACAGATAAGTGTACCTTTGACCCCCTCATCAAAGAAGTTTCTTTTTACAATAGAAGAATACTATTGCCGAGTTCCAGAACTGGTCATAGAGAGTAAATGTCTGTGAGATGCATAAGCCTGTGTGCTATATCCTCAATGCAACCTCTACACACCGGGTGGATGCGTCTCCAAACTCTCAGCAGAGAATTTTCCTGGTATAGCAGATGGTGGTTAGCCTAGGAATTCCACAATTGGCCAATGTGCAGAGAACAAGAGGCTGGGTCGTGCTTCTACCTGAATAGGACACCTGTTTCAAACCTCTGACTCCCAAGGCCCATCAATCATTGCAGAAGATTAGACAGGAAAATTGTAAGATCCAGAGGGGTGGATGAGCAGAAGGGTCCAGTCTTTCTGACAGGGGTACATTTACTCATATGAACTCACAACCGAGGTGACAGCATACACAAATCTTATGTAAGCTCAAATCAGAGAAAACTCCAGCATAGTTGTAGGGAAGCGGTTAAGAATTTGCAACCCAGCCTAAGGAAGTTTTGACAATTGGTGGCAGTTGGGAGGGGGAGAGACCGTCACTTGTAACAGGGCTGGGACTCTTGGTGAGCCAGTGGATGGATCTATATTAAAGGGCATTATGGAACACAAATCATCCTCTATATGTATATGTATAGAGTATGGTATATGTAATATGAAGTTCATTTAATTGGATGGGGAGTAGAAGGTGGATGTTTGGAGAGGGAAGGGGATGTACACACCACCAAAAAGAATGGCTATCATGAAAAGCATATATATATATATATATATATATATATATATATATATATATGTGTGTGTGTGTGTGTGTGTGTGTGTGTGTGTGTGTGTGTGTGTGATATGCTGATAACAGAGCTCAACCAAGATCTTGTCAATTGGAAAACCAAATGGGACACAACTGCCAAACTCTGAATTTCTCCTTTGTTCCATGGAAAAGTTATTCTGGGTCAGTATCCTTTGATTTAATATCTACCTCCCTCTAGTTAGTGCATAGTGTAATTAGAACCTAAGTTATTGCTTATTGCTAACTGTCTTCTCTGCTTTTTCTGAGATTTGTGTATGCCCTTAATGGTTAACTGCCTTCCCTCAAAGTTGGTAACTCACTCAAAGCTTATCTGTGAAGCTCTCTCTCCCCCATGCTCCTCGTATGAGGCACATTCCTTGGAATCAGGCCCCTGGCTGCTCACTTTCTGAGAGCCCTACATTTTCACTATATAACCTTGTAATAAAGGACAATAAAGTGAGAATTGCACCAGACTTGCACGAAATTGGCAGAAAGGATGAGTCTCCCAGGAGTGTGTCTGTAGGTACTCTTGTGCCCTCCCCAGAAGGATCAAAACTGACATGGGTCTGGGAAATTATGTATTTACTGCTAATTCCAGTGGAAACTTTGTAGCCACTAGGGAAATGAATGTGGAGATTCCTCAGGAAAGAACAGGTAACTACCCCAGTGTAAAATTTTTATTCACTAGGGAAATCAGTGTGAAGATTCCTCAGGAAAGAACAGGTAACTACCCCAGTGGAAAATTTTTATCCACTAGAGAAATCAGTGTGAAGATTCCTCAGGAAAGAACAGGTAACTACCCCAGGGTCCAGCTATCAATCCAGATATCCATTCTAAGTTGGCATACCATGGAGTTGCTTACAGATCCATGTTTACTGCTGCACTGTTCACTGTAGTTAATATATGGGATAAACTCAGCTGTCCATCAACAGATAAACGGATGAAGAGAAATTTTCATATGGAGTTTTATACAGCTATAAGTAAGAATGACCTGACTTCATTTGGAAGAAAATGGTTGGGAATGGTGGGCCTCATGGTAAAGAAAATAAACTCGATTTAGAATGACAAATCCTATCCGTGTATCTATGCAGTCTAGAATAAATAACACATTCAAGTCAAAATGGGGATATTTTCAATGAGAACAGAGAGGCAGGAAGGAGGAAAGTGACAAGGGAGTTTGAAGCCAATTATGATGGAAATGCTGGCATTCATCATGAAAACATCAAGTGCTGCATAATTTCTCATACAAACAAACAGAGATTATAAATATAGATGCATATAATATGAAAGTCTAAGATGAAGTATTTGTGACAAGGGAACACAATGACAGGAGGAGACGCTGGAAAAAACTATTGGATGAATAAAAGACAAATATTCTATCCAAGCTGGGCGCGGTGGCGCACGCCTTTAATCCTAGCACTTGGGAGGCAGAGGCAGGTGGATCTTTGTGAGTTCAAGGCCAGCCTGGTCTACAGAGTGAGATCCAGGACAGCTGGGTCTACAGGGAGACCCTGTCTCAAAAAGACCAAAAAAAAAAAAATTCTATCAAGTCAATCATTTGTACCCAGACAATCTTCTATGCAAATTCATGCAGCAGGGGCATGGAAGTGGTCAAAATTTGATTAAAAATTGTTGCTTGAAATTTACAAAAGTGCAATAAAAATGAAAAAAGCCAAATGTTCCATGTGAATGCAGTGATCATGTAAGTTACATGAAAGGAAATGACATTATTGGGGGGAGGGAGGGGGTCAGCATTTGGCACACATGAGGACCAGAGAGGGGAGCAGGAAGCTGTTGAATAAAACTCAATTTCTCATGCCAGTTCAATCAGACAAAACCCCAGCACAGGACAGGGGAAATGGCAGCAGGCCCCAGGCCTAGCCAAGAAACTGTTAGCATCTGGTGAATGTGGGGTGAGAGAGTGAGTCTAGATAGACTGACTAGACTCCAGGGAATGAACGCGCACCAAGGGATGTCTGGTTAAGAATGCTTGAGCAGATAGGCCTTAACATATAAGATAGACTTAGCCCTGCTATAAATATCTTATGCAAGAGAGTCTCAGAACAGGGAAAATGCTACTGGGAGATGCACCCACTAATGGAGGTGCTTGTGGAGTTAAACCTGGGGCCCCAGGCAGGTAAGGGAAGTGTCCCACAATGATCTTCTCCAGCCCTCATAACAGAAATGGTGAAGAAAGGAAATTGAAATGCAAGCGAACTCCTGATCTATAAATAAAAGTATCAGTGACCAAAATAAAATGAAAAAAAAAAAAACTTTCTTAAACTTTTTTGTCACATTGATAAAGTGGATCTTTAACTGTGAAATCTTGTTCTCATAAACATCCACATTATTAAATTACTGTCAACAACTAGGTAGTTGACACTGTCATCATCAACATTGACACCACTCTCTTTGTCACTTTGTTTCTCAGATGGAGTACAATTGAGACACACCATGCTGGCATGTTTTCAGTGTGTGATATAGTAATGTTGCTTTCAGTCCTGAGGGGCTTCATGGGTTAGGAATGGACACCTAGGTAACCATGCATGAGTAAGGGATGAGGGTCTTCCAGAGATCTGTGCACCCCACTGTGTCTGTAGATCACAGAACATCTGATGGATATGCTGGTGAGTAGTCAGGTTAATCTGGGCTGTGTTGAAGGCAGTGTCAAATCTGAAGTTTCCATGAGGCCCTCTTCTTCCAAGTTAGAGTGAGCAGTGGCTGTTTGGTGACCAAGCAGAGACCTTCACAGAGTGTGAAATGGGGCCATGGTGACCACATCCTGCTCCTGGGCCAGCACTGCCCAACTCCTGCATGCTCTGCTGCGGAAGAAACATGTCCTCCCAGTGCCAAGGCCAGTCCTCCCTGTCAGGCACAACTGTAAACAGGACCATCTCATGGAATACTGGATGGCCAGATGAATGCAGGCACAATCCTGTGTGGTAAGGAGAAGTTAAAGTGAAAGTCCACACTCTTCTCCCTGGACCACTGCATGAAGGTGGCTCCTCTGTAGATTGACTGTTGCTAACAGGAAACTGCCTGAGTCAAGAAGTTCATTTCATTTCGTGTCCACAATTCACACCCCTCTCAAAATAACACTAGATATTTTTGAAGGTTAGTTAACAGGAAATTATTACAAGTGGGGCAGGAGATTCATAGACTGTGCCTGATGAGAAAACTCACACATCAGCCTCCACAATGTGAATGACTGTCCATTTGAGTGCAGTGGAAATCTCCATAAGTTATGGAATGGGACAGCACATTTCCAATGCTACATAACACATTGCATATCCTTATTTCTTTCCTAGAAGTAATGCCTACACAAGCCAAGAAATTACACCTTCAAAATCATGTGGAATGGAATTGTCTGCACACTCTACCCTCTCTCCCATATTGGCCCATTTCCCATGCTCTTTATTAACTCACTTCGATTATATTGGCAATTTACTTAGTATCGTTGTGTATTTCAGATCTCAGTAGACAGAGGAAGAAGTTACATTGGAAGCAAGAAAAAAATCAACAGAAATCTGGAGATGTGGCTCGGTCATTAGGAGAATTGTCTAGAATGCTCAGAGCCTTGGCTTAGTCCTCTGAAGTGCATGAGTGGTGTGTGATGGTGCAGCACAGTTATCCTGATTCTATAATCTTCAACTAAGCTGCATCTAATTCCCCATGAACTTTTTTCTAATGTATGAAGTGCCAATAAACATGAAATAAATAGACACAAGTAGCCATACAAAATATATAGGAGAGAATAACCACTGATGCTAATAATCAGCGATATACGTTAGGTCAGTGGAATTCATGAGCTAGGAATAAGAAGGAAGAATACTACATGGCCTCCATCATGTTCTACATGTGACACACAGGAAGTGTGCATGTCCTGTGCTTGCCCTCCTGGGAGACGCTGGGCTAGAAATCTTCCCAGAGTAGAGACTTTGCAAGGGAACATGAGGAAGAAAGGCCATTGTGGAAATCTACGATTTTTACCTGGTGTTTCACGTTCCAGCTCTGGGTGAGAACAATATTCCATTCTTCTGCTATGTACTATTTTCATGAAGGATCATGAGGCTCAGGGCAGGTGGGGGGCAGCTTAGATAACTGTGCAGAGAGTTCACAGAGATGCCATACCTGGAGACAGCAGTGAATGGGTGTGAGCTGAGTTCTTCATCCCCAATCCAAGCATGTCCAACTTATAACCTCTGGTCCCTGTGACCCTGAACTCACAGAACATCTAAAGGAAGAGACAGGAATGACAGTTTGCTTTTCATTAGAAGCCAGGAAGTAAGAAATAATGGAGTCAACCTTTTAAAGTAGGATAAAAGATATTATAACAGGATTCTGCAACATGAGGAAAGCTATTTTTAACGGTATATTGAAGTTAATATTTCTCAGGCAACTAAATGTTGAGAGATCTCATGCCTAGATTTTTTTGATCAGGAATAAATATTGATATTAAAATGTTTGATACTAAATAGCAACTTGAATTTCAAGATTTTTTGGTGAAAACCTGGTCGCAAGAGACAAAGGACATTTTCTAATGATCAAGTAGGCAAGGTATCAGCAAATATGACAATCATGAAGACAGATACCGCCACATCAAAGCTCCCTAACATGACAGGCACACAGTGACAGTGCTAGAGAGTCAGAAACCACATGGTGCTGACAGATTCTGTCCTGACTGTAATACTGGACTCAATATCCAGACAGAACATCAGTAAACAACAGACAAGAGCAACCCTGGAGACCTCCAGAGAAACTCAGCAGTGCACACAGCACAGGTCTTCTCAAACACACACGGACACACCTTGTGCAGGCCACTGTGGGACTTTCTTCTACCACCGTCAGAGTTTTGAGTTTCATATTGAGGTCTTTAATCCACCTGGAGTTGACTTTTGTACAGGGTGAGAGGTAGGGGTTTAATTTCATTCTTCTTGAAGTGGTTATCCAGTTTTGCCAACACCACATGCTGAAGATGCTGTTTTTCCTCCATTGTGTCTTCTTGTCCCCCTTGTCAAATATGAGATGGCTGAAATTGTATGTGCTGAAGTTTGGATCTTCAGTTTTGTTCCATTGGTCAACAGGTCTGCTTTTGTGCCAGTACCAACAAGTCTGTTTTTGTGCCAGTACCAAGCTGTTTTTATGACTATAGCTCTGTATTATAGTTTGAAGTCCGGTATAGAGATCACCCCTGTTTTGCTCTTTTCACTCAGGGTTGTTTTGGCTATTTGGGGATATTTGTTTTTCCAAATGAAATTACGCACTTTTTTCCAAGCCTTTGAAGAAACTCTTGGGGATTTTAATTGGGATTGCATTAAATCTATACAAGACTTTGGGTAAAATGGACATTTTTACTATATTAATTTTTCCAATCCATGAGCATGGGAGGTTTTTGCATCTTCTAACGTCTTCTTCAATTTCCTTCAAGGGTTTAAAAGTTTTGTTTTAGAGATCCTTGGTGTCTTTGGTTAGGTTTGTTCCTAGGGATTTTATTGTTTTTGAGGTTCTTGTGCGTGGGAAGGTCTCCTTCTATTCCTTCTTCAGTTGCTTGTTGTTGGTATAAAGAAAAGCTACAGATTTTGTAGTTTAATTTTGTATCCTGCCACTTTACTGAAGCTCTTAATCATTTCTAGGAGTTTTCTGGTGGAGTTTTTAGCATCCCTTAAGTAAACAATCATATCATCAACAAAAAGGGATATCTTGACTTCCTCTTTTCCAGTTAGTCCTCCTTTAATTTCCTTTTCTTGCCTTATTGCCCTAGCAAGTGCTTCAGGCACTATGTTGAAGAGGAGTGGTGACAGGGGGCATCCTTGCCGAGTTCCTAGCTTTAAAGGGAATCCTTCTGTCATTTCCCCATTTAGGATGATTTGGGCTGTGGATTTCCTGTATATGGCTTTGATTACATTGAGGAATGTTACCTCCAATCCAATTCCCTCTAGGACTTCAAGCATGAAGGGATGCTGGATTTTGTCAAAGGATTTTTCAGCGTCAATTGAGATGATGGTGTGGTTTTTGTCTTTCAGTCCATTTATATGCTTTATGATATTTATTGATTTTCACATGTTGACCAATCCCTGCATCTCTGGTATGAATCCAACTTGGTCTTATGGATGATCTTGACGTGGGTCTGTATGTGATTTGCCAGTATCCTGTTTAGAATTTTGGCATCTGTGTTCATTAGTGAGATGGGTCTATAGATCTCCTTTTTGGTTGTATCTTTGCCTGCTTTTGGTCATAGAGTGATGGCTTCATAGAAGGAATTTGGGACAATTAACTCTGTTTGTATCCTTCTAAACAATTTGAGTAATAATGGTTGTAGGTCTTTTTGAAAGGTTTTAACGAATTCTGCTGTGAAACCGTCTGTGCCTGGCCTTTTTTTTGTTGTTGTTGTTGTGAGGTTTCTTATTACATCTTCAATTTCTTCATATATTATGGGTCTGTTTATGCTGTGGATCTCTTCTTGCTTGAGCTTTGGTGATTCCCAGGATTTCAGATATTCATCCATTTCTTCTAGTCTTTCACAGTTGGTAGAGTATAGGTTTTTTAATTATTCCCAAATGATTTTCTGGATCTTTTCATTGTCTGTTGTGACATTTCCACTTTCATCCCGGATTGTATTGATTGTATTGAGTTGTTCCTTCTTTCTTTTTGTTAACTGGGCTAGAGGTCTGTCTATCTTGTTTATTCTTTCAAAGAGCTAGCTTTTGGATTCATTGATTTTTAGTATTATTTTCTTTGTTACTATTTCATTGATTTCTGCTCTTATTTTTGTTATTTCTTCCTGTCTGTTGCATTTAGGTTTCATCTTTGTTGCCTCTCAAGTGCTTTTAGCTGCAGTGTTAGATCGTTCACTTGTGCTCTTCCTGTTTTTATAATGTAGGCACCCAGGGCTATAAACTTACCTCTTAGGAGTGCTTTTAAAGTATCCCATAGGTTTTGTTGCATTGTCTTATCATTGTCATTCAGTTCCAGGAATGCTTTTATTTCTTTTTTTATCTCTTCCTTGACCCATTCATTTTTCAGTAGTGTGTTGTTTAATCTCCATGTGTTCTTGTAGATAGTAGGGCTTATCCTGGTGTTGATAGTGAACTTTATTGTGTTGTGGTCTGACAGAATGCATGAAACTATTTCGTTCTTTTTGTATTTGTGGAGGTTTCTTCTGTGTCCCAGTATGTGGTCGGTTTTGGAGAATGTTCCATGGGGTGCTGAGTAGAAAGTGTATTCTGTATTATTAGGGTGGAATATTCGGTAGATGTCTGTGAGGTCCATTTGTTGTATCATATTGTTCAGTTCAGATGTCTCTCTGTTTATTCTTTCTCCTGTTGACCTGTCCAAAGTGCTCAGTGGGGTATTGAAGTCCCCTACTATGAGCATACTGGGGTTAATCTGTGCCTGGTGGTCCTGGAGAATTGTCTTTATAAAGTTTGATGCACCAGAATTTGGTGCATATATATTCATAATTGTGAAATCTTCTTGGTGAATTTTTCCTTTGATAAAAATGTAATGGCCTTCTTTGTCTCTTCTGATCTCTTTTACTTTGAAGTCTATTTTTTCTGATACTAAAATAGCAGCACCTGCTTTCTTTTTGGTTCCATTTTCTTGTTATATTTTTTCCATCCTTTCACTTTAAGGTGGTGCTAATCCAATGTCCCAGTCTATGTCGTTTGATTGGGAAATTTAGTCTATTAATATTTAAGGTTATAACTGAAAGATGTGTGTTGCTTCCTTTCACCTTATCCATTTGCATTTCATGTTTAGGTTTCTGCTTCTGCAGTTATGCTTTTATTGATTTCTCTTTCTAGGAGCCTGGGGATTTTTGCTCCTTTCTTCTGTCCTTTGAATTGCTTCAAGTATTCTCTGAAGGGTTGGTTTTGCAGACATGTATAATTTCATCTTGTTTATGTCATGGAAGATTTTTCTCTCTCCTTCAACTATAATCGACATTTTTTCTGGGTAAAGTAACTGGGGATGGTATCTATAGTCCTTTAACACAGGGAATGCTTTGCTCCACGTTCTTCTTGCTTTCATAGTTTGCACTGAGAAGTCACTTGTAATTTTGATAGGTTTCCCCTTATATGTAATTTGTTGTTTTTCTCTTGTGGCTTTCAGAATTTTGTCATTGTTTTGGGTGTCTAGCATTTTAACTATGATTTGGTGTGGAGAGTTTCTTTTCTGATCTTGTCTTTATGTAGTTTTATGTGCTTCTTGTATTTGTGTTAGTTTGTCTTTTTTTTAGTTTGGGGACATTTTCGTCTATTATTCTGTTCAAGATCTGATCTGATCAATTCCATTCTCTTGAGATTCTTCCCCTTCCTCTATTCCTATGATGCAGAGGTTTGATCTTTTCATAGTGTTCCACAATTCCTGGTTGTTCGACTTTTGTGTATTTTTAAATTTTTCATAATCTTTACTTGAGTTTTTTAGTTGTTCTGTGTTAGCTTCCAGGTCTTATATTCTTTGTCTTTGTTCTGCTTCCTCTATTCAACTTCTGAGGCTTTTTCCATTCTTTTCCTCTTGATTGGATGAGTGTTTGATTTTCTTTTTTATTTTGTCTTGTGATTTCTTTAGTATTTCCACTTCCTTTTGGAGCTTCTCAATCTCTTCCTATTGCTCTTTGCTTCGCTGGTTCATTTCCTTATCTTTTTCAAATAGGATATTACCGATTTCCTACCTTTTGTTCAGTGTTTCTCCTTCCTTCCGGAGTTTGCCATTCCATCTTTCTAGGTCTTTCTTGAGTTTTTCATTCTCTTTTCTTAATTTTCTGACTTGCTCTTTATAGTCTTGGGCTTCTTTAAGAATGTGCACAATTGTACTTCTAATATCTGTGTCCTGAGCCATCCCCAGGAGTATCCCACTATAGGTATCTTCCACAGGGTTGGCAGATCTTGGTGTGGAAGTATCCTGAACCTTTCCCATGATGTCTCTTCTTCGTGTCCCTGGCATGTGGCTTTCTACTTGCCTGTAATCCAATGTGAATCCCAAATGCCTCTTCACTGTGTTGAAGGCTTGCTTTGCTTGCCTCCTTCAGATGCCTTCATTGTTTTTTGATTGATCTGTTTTTCTCCTTGCTTGTGGAGTGTTGACTTGTCTAAGCTTTAGGTTTTCTTTTGGAAGTCTAACTCACTCTTCCCTTTCTGTTCTGAAGTTTCTCCAAAGAATACAGTTGGACCCTCTTGTGCTTCAGGTGGTCTTGGGAAATCCCCCTCGATTGTTTTTTGAAAATCAGTAATGAATGTTGGAATTTACAATAAAAATATATCACTTTCATTTATTACTGCTAAGTTATTTTTTCCTCTCTGTCACAGGATATATTGGTATTCACAAAGGACAGTGGGCAGAATGGGACCCTCTGTGTTCACTTTTATAACTGGGAATTCTCCTACTCACCTGTGTTGGGTTTTGACACATTTTGTGATATAAAGATCTTCATATCTTATCCTGAGCACAGAAGAATAGGAGTATATGTGAAGTTCTTAAGGAACGTGAGTGTTTCCTATGCATGCCACCATTTTGTTTCCTACAAATTACACTGTTTTAAATGCATAACTTCATAAGGAAGAGAAGGAGTCCTTTTTCCCACTTCAGCAGGGTTCCACCTAGGATTAGTTCAATTCTTCATTTCTCTGATCTCAATTCAAAACAGTTTCTGAGATATGTTAATTTAATCTGGACCCATGGTTACTCAATCATCAAAAACTCAGCATGGAACTGGGGAAATGGGCAATAGACCCCAGTTTTAGCTGAAGAAATATTGGGAGCTGATTAATGTTGAATGAGGAACAGCAGATCTTCTTGAGGGACTATGAATAGGCTGACTAGACTTCAGTGAATGAACTCTCGTAAGGGAGACTCAATTGACACAATAGGCCTTAACACAAATGATAGAGTATATAAATTCACGGGAGGCTGGCTGGGGAATATTATCAATGTAGAAGGGCTACAGGGTAATTAAGATTGATTATGATGTTCTGTATGAAATACACAAAATTTAAATTATCTCTAAGATTTATCTAAATCCTTCAAGTTTAGCATTTGTGTGAAAATGCTCACATCTGAGAACAAAGACTACCATCTTACACTACTGCTCAGAATGGGATACAGGATCATGGAAGCTAATTCACCTGGGTGGATTAACTACTGGTTCACCAGCTGTGGATCCAGCATGCAAAAGTGAGGGAAGCTCCTTAGGGGTCATGAGTATGAGTTCTATGATGCATCATCATGCATTAAACTTTTCACTAATCAATCATCATAGTCAGAAATGCATACACTGCATAGACACAAAACTTCATGCGTATTCTTTAAATGTGTAGTTTTGTCAATCCACACAGAGATGTTAGCACTAAAAACTCAAACACACAGTAGTTGGACAACACTAATGGGGATGAAATTTTGCAGATACTGGTACATGTCAACATATGCAAATCCAACTATATTTGTGTTTATGTAATATGCATGTAGTTATAGACAGGTTTGAATAAAAATGTTGACGTATAGGAATAACTGCCTTCATGGAAATGGATGATTTTGCAGATCATCTTATTAAAGCAAATAACTCAAACTCAGGAAGAGAAATTATCAAAAGTGTCTTTATCATTTGTGAAACCTGAACTTTATAGAGATACATTGAATAATATATATATATATATATATATATGCCTACATCACCAGACGCACATATATATGACATTTAAGTAGAAATGAGACTTCCTAGGTGAAGGTGGTCATACCAGGGGGTAAGAGGAATGGGGGGGATGGAGAGTGAACATGGTGATATTAGCATACCTTTGTGTGAAAATGTCTTTACTAAACCATCCCTATATAAAATGAATACATGCCAATATACAAATTTTAAAAGGAGAAATCTACATCTTATTTTAATTGATATGACTTTACTAGGAAATAAAAAAAAAACATTAACTAGAGCACAACTAAATGGAGACACTCTTATGGAAACATGAAATGACCTTAGTATATCCAAACTGAGAGTTTTCATAGGTATACTCAATTATTTGCAAAATAAGATGCACTCAATATATTACGAAAAATAAGAAAAAAACATATATGACGTGCTCATAATTGTTCCTATGAATGCGCATACCTTTATGAGAAAATTTACAATTGGCTTTGTGCTTATTACTAATTCTATATTCAAATTAGTTTAGATTGACTTGATTATAAAATGAAACTATTCTCTATTGCTGATATACCTCTTATGTCCCTTATTTCTGAGATTCTGTCCTCTCATCCTGATTCCTGAGCACAGCTCTCAAGGAGGCAATTTCCTCCCTTTTTGGACAGAATAAATCTGTCATAGCTCATGTCATACCTAAACTGGATGGTCAGGTTGCCTCCAAGGGTCAGGATGAGGCCATGCTGGGTCAGCACGTGTGGGATGGTGTCCACAGTGGAAAAACCCATGAAGAGAGTATGTACATGGGATGATTTCAGTAATAGCCCAGAGACAGATGTCAGAGAGTGCAATTCCGATTTATTCAATGCAACATGTCATTTATATAGGCAGTGTGTCATTACCACTTAGCAGCCAATCCCAGACCCTATCCATCATGCGTTGTTTCCATCCATGGGGCAGGCTGAGGAAGGGATATGCGAGTGAGTACGTCAACTTATGGTGGTGAGCACGTGCAAGCCTGTACTTGCCCACATCTCTGCCTTCTGTTTTTTTCTCATAAAAGTGGTGGTCAATATCCTTTGGCTTGCCTGAAGAGACAGGTTTAAATGTCCATGTCACCACACTTTCTGGATATCTAGACAAGTCTGCTCCCTTGCTGGTGGGTTCTGTTCCTTATCTTGAATATTTCTTTCTGGGACCCAGATGGGAACTCCATCTGTGAGAAGATGAAAACAAGCCCTTTTCTCATAGTTAGTAGTGGATTTGTGTTTTTCATTGTCCCAACATTGCACCCTGCTATAGCACACCAATGGCATCTATCAGGGCCTGTCAGAGGGCTCCAATGTTTATGTATTAGAGTTATCATTTCTGATTTCAGTACTGAAAAATTGACAAGTTGAGAATAGAGAATTCTCTGTTTACTGCATCCCAAAACCTTCTGCATTTTGTACCATGAGCAGTCTTATTTTTTGAATTTTTATATCTTGATCTATAATTTTTTTAAAAGGTAGAAGTTACATTACATACACATAGATAGGAACAAAATCGTAAATGTCCACTAAACCCTTCCAAACTATCTCCTATGGGACTGTATACTGTTAGTTTAAGGAGATAAAACCCAGCCTTTCTTGAGGCTAATTATCTTTATGGACAAAAGAAATGTGATAGATAACATATGTACAGTTCATAGAAACACGTAGAATACTTATGTACATTTAACCCCAAAACTTTCACCAGGAATCTAGTACAAGTTAGGTAGAGATCAAATATCAATAAAAATTTTGTATCCCCAATTAGCTTAAGCTTTTTTCTATTTATTTTAAAAATATTTAGCCAATTTTAATTAATACAGACTTTTTATTCTTTTACAACAATTTTCAATACAATGTGATATGTAGATAAAGTTTGGCAAAAACTCTACATATTTAAATAAAACAAAAGAGAAAAAGGCAGGAAACTGGGAAGTAGCATTAGAAAAGAGCCTGGCTAGAACTGCCAGCCTTTCCAGGACCAAGTCTCATTGTCAAACCAGTTTTGAGCATGGGGGAGGAGGGGTGACGGTAGGGGTGGTAGAGGAGGTGGGAGTTGGGCAAGAGCAGCCTGAGGTTGTTTAGCCTTTTTTATATTTATTTATTTATTTATTTATTTATTTATTTATTTTAATTTATTTATTTCTGTATGTGTGTACTTTATTCTGTATGAATGTACTGTCTGCATGCAGGTCTGTGCACCCGTGTCGTGCAATGCCGCGGAGGTCAGAAGAGGGTCTCGGATTCCCCTGGAACTGGAGTACTCCTGGAATTGGAGTTACAGACGGTTCTTAGCCGCCATGTGGGTGCTGGGGATCGAACCCGGGTCCTCTGTAAGAGCATTGGTGCTCTTAACCACTAGGCTGTCTCTCCAGCCCCTGTTTAGCCTTTTTTAAAATTTTAATCTCAGACTTGTAAAAATTGTTTAAAAATGATCCCAAATCCAAGCTTTACCTGAGGGTCAGGTAAAAGGGTCATAGCAAGACTGATAGTCCTGCAGCCTGCCGGCACACAACCTTGAAGCTAATGAGATTCCTTGTCAAAACTAGCTAGGAAGCTGCTGGCTTCCACAGCCCTCATGTGTGACAACTGGCAGTCATGCAAGTTTGCTGACCCTGTGACTGTATCTGTGTCTTGAAAGCTGCTAGCTTCTTGACACACAACCAAGAAGCCTGTGGCTGGGGAGATGAAAATTCCCCAGCTACACCAGGTCAAGACACTGCTGGTTTCCATGGGCCCCAGGCATGCAAAACTCTGTGGTCCCAGGCTGTTAGGCTTTGCATCCACCCCACCAATCATAGGGACCAGGCTCACGTTTGCACAAAGTAGAAATTAACAAGGAAGAAAGGTTAATAGCAAAGAACTAGATGGCATGTTGTGAGGCAATGTTCCATAGTTGCTGAGCTAGAAAGAGAAGCTTCTTAAAATAGAGATTTCCCATATCTTGCCAAGATTGTGGAGTTCAAATACCTGATTTTCTCTTGGTTTGCTTCGAGTGTATGCCTCATGTGTGGATGCCAGATATGAAAAGAGTATATATGCATGGAGTCACTTCAGTAATAGCCCAGGGACATATGGCAGAGAGTGCAATTCCTATTCATTCAATGCAATATGCCATTTATATAGGCAGTATAACATCAGCTCCTAGCAGCCAATCCCAGACACTTTACAACACTCATTGTTTCCAACTGTGGGGTGGGCACAGGAAGGAACATGTGTGCAAGAAAGTCAGCTTATGGCAGCAAACATTTGTAAGTCTGTACTTGTCCAGAAGACAGGGGTCTTACTGGACAGCTTTTCCTGGACAGCATAAGTGTGGTTAGATTTTAAGGATCTGTGTCCTCCATATCACCTACTCCCACACCTATCCAGAAGTTCTCTCTCTCTCTCTCTCTCTCTCTCTCTCTCTCTCTCTCTCTCTCTCTCTCTCTCTCTCTCTCTGGCTTAGGAATCAAGGAAACTGCTCAGCATCAGCCAGAGGAAACTCTCCTGAGAGCATAGGGCCAATGTGACAAGGCTTATGCTCTCAGAAATTTATGCTGTCAGTGACAGGCCTGCCTCATCTGAGACACGTATTTCCACCAGCTCGATGGGTTTGGACCACACCTGTGGGCTTTTCATATCAGCTGTAACATCTCAACTTCCATGTCTGATTGGAGGTCATATGGCTGAAAGGGAACAGATCTTGGGATTTTCCATTGTGCATATCCTGTGAGCCCAGGGGGCTGGAGAATTACTGATTGCCCTTGGTCAGAAGAAATCTGTCTTATTTCCATGAAGAGATGCACCAGAGGGTCAGATTCCCTCCTGAGGTCACCACAGAGCTGGGCAGGTCTGACAGGTAGGCATGATGTAGAATATTAGGAGGAAATGAAGTAGGTTGTATGGTCTCACACAGTGACCATGGTCCCCTGGTCTGCACAAGAAAAGGAGGACACATTATATTTGATAGTTTTCATTTCTCTGTGCAGTTGACACATATAGACAATATATTTTGATTATTGTCCATGCTACTCCTGCCAATCTTTCTTTGCTGTGCCACTGGCTACTCTCTTCCAACCTCTTGCCCTCTACTTATTATCCAGTGAGTCTTATTTCTTCTATGCATGCATTCATGTGTGTAGTCCATCCATGGAAGTATGGTAGATCCACCAGTCAACATATGCTTAACCCAAACTGACCCTTCCCCTTCAACTGTCATCCTCTGTCCTTAGGTCTTCAGCTAGGGTGGATGCTCAGGAGACCCTTGATTGCCATTCTAGAACATCGACTTGCTTGATCTTGTTCAGGTTGTCAGAGGTGCTGGGGTTCATGAGTGCAATGGTCCTGTCATGTCCAGAAGACAAAATTTTACTCTGTTCCTCCCCGACTTCTTGTTCCCACAGTCTTTCTGCCCCCTCTTCCACATGTGGAGACACATTTTATAATAGATAATTTTAACTCATAACAGAACTCAAGTCTAGGACCATAGTCTGTCCCCTCACCTGTAACCACCAGCTCCAATGGTCACTGCCCTCTGTCTATACAGCATGGCTGTAAGAGTAACAATGATACATACCTGTTTGGAGCTGTTTCAGCAGATGGTAGGTGAATGTGACTTTCTTTCCCAGATCCTACAGGGTAAGTTCATACTGAGATGGTATGCTTCCTTCCTAATACAGAATATATAGTTCATCCCCCAGGGTCCCCTGACACCAGATTGTCACACGAATGCCAGAGGTAACCACAGGCCCTGGCTTAGTCCAGATGTTGGGTTTCTGGATGGTCCCTGCAAGGAAGGCGATGAGTTTTTTGAAAGTGACACAGCAAATGTCACACTTGGAGATGATGCGTGAGCTGGTCATTGAGGAGGAGAAGGACATGTAGAGTGAATGAAGACCCATCTCTGTCTGGACATCTGGGGTTCCCCTCACTTTCTGGCCTTGGTTTCTGTATCTGGTTTCCCACTGTCTCCATGTCCTATGCCAGTGTCCTGAGGAATATGGGCTTCCCTTACACACAATGCAACACAGTTGCTCTGGGAATCTGTGTCAGAATGTCATTCAAGGGAAAGTTTAGGGCTTCTTCAACTGAGATCAGGAACTCCAAGTGGTTACTGAGAGCTGAGCGCACCTGAGGACTGCTCATTTTATAGCCATGGCCTCTGAATATCTATCTCTCTCTGGGAGTGTAGGGATTCCATTTGTCAGAAGCATTTAGGAAGTCAGCTGGCAACCCCCAGCACTTAGACTGGAGTCCTGCTGATCTCCTGCTTGCCTTTGAAATCTGCCTGGTGCCATCTGTCTTTGATGCTGGGGGAAAGTATTGTCACATTCCTGTAATGATCTGGGGTATATGGTGTGAAATCCCGTATGCCCCAACCCCCAAAAGTTCAGAATAAATACCCCAGATTACAGCAATAAACTGAGTTATTCCCTCTAGGAATTCCTCCTGGTCTCATTCTTGAGTCCGTCCTTTTCTTGTTCTTTTTCTCTCTCTTTCTCTCCCTGAGCTTCACGTGGTCTCTCCTCCCCCATCTACCAGGGCTAAGACCTGTGTCATTGACCAGTTGGCTTGGACAATCTTGGAGCTTGCAGTCCGGGGAAACTGGGAGCTCTGATCAAAGAGAGGAAGAACATCTCTGAAGGCTACACATAAGCTATCAACTGGCTCCACAATGTGGAGCAAAGCCTTTCACAAGACAAGAAGGAATATTGTATGGTTAATTGTTTTCAGGCATCCACCCATCTTGGGTTGTAATCCACAACTCCACACCTCTCTCGAGTGAGGCATGTTTCTCAGGCATCTACCCATGTCATCCTAATTCAGTCATGCCCTCTCTTGAGTGAGGTTCACTTTAAGGCTCAGACTGTCTCTCAGCCCTATGGCTCTCCCAAGTGAGACACAATTTTTATAAATATTTTCAGAGGATTCAGAGAAGGGAAATTAAGCCACCTCTGGACAGAGAAGGGTACCAGGGAAGCGGCCAGCTGAGCCCATCCTCAGGAGTCTCCCTTGGAGGATAAGGTGTCAATCTTGTGATCTTTACTTATTTTTCCTAAACTTTAACTTTGGTTCCTGCAGGTTCGAGAGAATCATTAACCTAATTGTGTACCCGCCTGCTGAGTCAGGCAGCTGGAAAGAACTTTCTACCTTTAAGCTTTATTTACTACCATTTCTTTTCCATCCTAAATAAATTCATGTGCACACACACTGACACACACGCACACACACACACACACACACACACACCAGCTAGCTTCTAAGAACAAGGGAATGGAGGCCATGCCCAGCAATGGCAAGGTGCCAACCTGATAATTCTAACTCAGAAAAAGACAGAGACAGTAATTGCCCAGGTTATGGGATGGAGCTACCACCTCCTGAGTCTGAAGCAGGAGACCAGGAAGCTAAAAATACAAACAAGCAAGCAAAAAAAAAATAAACAAAACAAAACAACAAAAAAACGAGCAGTGTAGGATGGATGTCAGGGAAGAGGAACTCCAGGCCCTGCAGCCCTCTCCTGGTCAGGTAGGCATAGGACTATTTTGCCTTGGCCAGGGGTACTTTAACTGAAAATAAAACTCTAGGGTGGGTCACAATGGACAGGACCACCTGCCCTTCAGTGCAACAAGTAAAAATATATGGCTAAGTGTTTTAAAGGCAAACTCAATACTGGGAAAGTAAAAACCCTAAATGCTGCTGGACCAAATGGAATACCTTTACATGCCAGAGAACTACAGATTCCAGAATGCTTTGTGCCTGAGACAGCCATGTTATTTCCTTTTTTATGAAAATTCCAACTACATGGAAAAATTCAAAACTTCTGAGGAGTTAAATAAATGTGTGCTTCTCACACAGTTCTCTTAAAAATACACAAAGATCATATACCTTCAAACCTTATTGTACTTTTTCTTATGGTGTATATTTGAAATTAAGTTTTAATTGTATTTTTTCCTTACATATCAATTTTTATTTAGAGATAATTTTATAATACGGCATTCAAAATATATTAAGTTAAATTCTATCTTAAGCATGCTTATTAAGACATTACATTTCTAAATCTAATGTATGAGTAACCAAAAACATCTTTATACAAGTATGTGCACAATCAATTAATTAAAAACGTCCTAGGCAATTCTAGAGTCTTTCAAATCTGCTTTCACCTTTAAAAATTCACAGGTTTCCAGACCACTTGGCTTGTAATCTATCACTGAGCTGAAAGAACAAGTAATCCTAAACCATCTTTGTTTTTAACTGCCTTTTAAAATCAACCTAAAATAACACCATTTTTCAATTTCAGCATCCTAAAAGCAAAATAGGCAGATTTGAATGGAGATTTTCAGGCCAGCCCAGTCTGACAAAAGGCTTTAACAGTAAAAAAATGTTGTTTAACAACTATTGGATATTAAAACTCAATTAAAAATACACTAGTTTTGGTTTAAAAATTAACTTGTTATAATTTTGCTGCTTAGTTAAACTTAGAGTTTAAATTCAGTAAAGGGTAATTCTAAGACTAAGATTAACCTCCCCCAACTCAGGTCTGTTAGTATATTTAAGCAACTAATAAATTAATTAATTTATTAAGGGTAAGTGTAAAATTTATGCATGTGATAATCCAAAATTTTTTGAGCATATGCTGTCATCTACTTGATACAGTCTGCCAACACCAAAAAAGTATCTGTAAATCCCATTCTATAAAATTTATAAAACCCATTCTATAAAATGTATATCTTAAAGTAATGTATCTAGGGGTTGTAATAAGTAAAAGTTAAAATCATATACATAAACTTTATTTCCTCAGGATCAAATTTTAATCAGCTAAATTAAAAATCATAATATATGTTTAATCAAGGTTTACCTAACTTATGTTTACTTTTATCCAAAATGTATTCACACATTATATGATGGTAAAGCTAAATTACTTATGTTGTTTAAGAATTGGTGAAATACTATCAACATAAAAGATTTGTCACACAATTTTATTGGAAATACAAGTTGTTACTACTTTTACTCCTAATTCATACTAGATTTCCAGGTGACAGCTTAAACATTGATGTATACCAGTGTTCCCAATGTCTTTCTGTGATGTTATCTGTAACATCCCCTTTTTATCTATAAGATAACTTAGCTAAAAACAAAACAAAACTGGATTTCACCTCTTAATCAATAATGAACCTCCAAACCCTAGTTCCTGAATGGGGATGTAGTATTATTGTTTCCAAAAAAGGTAAGTTCTCCTAAAATAAAGAGGGAAACTTTAATATAATGCTCTTCAAAATACAGCATAACTTCTTCCTTACATTAAGAGACATGAGATCTCTTGGAGGGATATTTTATTTCTCAAAAACATGTATTAAAATGTATCAAAGCCACGCACTTTATTGGCTGAGGCTTCTCCCAACAGCCAGCTGTAACAGTAAAAAATATTACAGCTGTTTTTTTTTTTTATCACAGCCAAAAATCAGGCCAAATAAACTTATCAAGGCTACAAAACATTAAAAGGCCATGGTTAAAACCCCAAACACTAGACTGATACATTATTTTGTTTCTCAAACTTATGTAAACTAGTTTTCAAACTAACGTAAAAGAGCTAAAATATTTATTCTTAAAAGGAATTTATATGAGTTCCGATCAGACCAAGACCTTGCCATGAGGCTTACCTAGAAGCAACCCATGACCTTTTGCACAAATGAGTGAACAAACAGGAGAGCAGTGAGAGCTGCAAATGACGTGAAACAGGAGCCACATTTCTGTCTGCTTTCCTGATCTCTGCAATAAACTAACATTAGATAATGTGACTCTGTATAATGTAACAGTATCTACTTGGGTTGTTCCTTTTTTAAGTGAGAGTTATATTTTCTCATCTATTCTTTTTAATGATAATTAACTTCATTTTTTTGGTATGGTGGTGATTTTTTCAGCACTATCAAGAATGGCTATTGTATAGTTCACCTAGAAGAAAATTTGAAGATATTTGTAGGACTCCCAGATTAATGAGGTAGAACAGACTGAGAAGAAACACCTGCTTTGCCAGAGGAGCCCTTGGAAGCATTTATGGTTATTCAGAATTTAATGAACTCCCTCCTCTCCTACTGCCCTTTTCAGAAATAATCTTTATTGTAGAAAATGCACATAGGAAGGAAAGGGAGAGGATGATTAACAAAAATCAACAATCATCATAGTGTGTTGAAATAAGCAATGTTAATATTTTGATAAATATCATTTGTCTGTTTTTTTGCTATATATGTATATTTTTATAAAAATGTGCTCATATTTTTCATACTGTTTTGTTACCTGCTTTTTTCACTTAACAATATATTGTGAGGATCTTTTAAAAAAGGACTTTAATTAGCCTTCATCTGTTTATCTACTAAAATGATAAATGAGGTATTTTCTATAAAAACCCACAGTAATGTAAATGATAATGATATTTATAACTTGTGCCATGCCCACAGAACAATCTTGTATACTAAATAATGTTTACTTAAGTGCCTATGCTTTTACTATTCACGTTCCATCAGTAAAATTGAAGAAAATACCCCCATAAGGCCTAAACTTCTGCTCAGCCGAGGCCATATACTGGGCCCCACCTCACTCAGTCTCCTGGTCAACATCCCACTGCCCTATGGTAAAAGAATTTGAACCAAACTGCCAACCTCTTGCTGGGGAAAAAGCTGGGACAGACTACAAGGCCCTAGGTGCTAACTTCAACAAAAGAATGGATTGCTCTGCTTTTCATCCACCCTTTCCCCTTTCCTTTCCAAAGCTTCGGAGCTGCTCACTAAAGAAAAAATTCTGCCAGAGGCCAATGTAGTTACATATACAGGTCCATTCAGTCAAACTTAAGACTTTTGGGGTACAACTAAAATCACCATCTATGTTAAATGGGAATCAAATAACTGTGTCTTGGGGGAGGAAAAATGTTGCTTTTAGGAGAAAAATGTTACTTCCTCCCCTGGTGGGAGGAAAAAAAATAATTCACTTCCATATCTATGTCTTGGGGGGAGAAATAGTGTTGCTTTTAGAAAGAAAATGTCACATGTCTGTGACTTTGCAGGAAGAAAATGTTGTCTTTATATATGGGCTGTTGACAAAGCCCTATGGCCTGCCCCAACCCAAGTTCCTCTAGGACCTATGTCTGACCCCAGGCCACCTAAATAATCCATTTTGTTAGGACCCATCTCCACTTTAGAGTGTCAGCTTCCAGGTTTGTTTAAAGCCAAATTGTGTTTACAACCCAGAGTGTCCTGGTCCAATGTTGGCCATTCCTAAACGCTCTTTCAGAAAATAACAGCATTGCCCCATTTTAATAAAAATGAAGGGGGAGCTATAAGAATGAGGACTTGTCTGGCTAGAGCAGAATCCCAGATTCCACTGTTCTGACAATTCCACTGCAATTGGGAAGGGAGGGGCTTTATGTTTACTGAATGAGGCCCCATATCTTAAGGACTCCTTCTGCTCTGGTAGGAGCCACATTGGCTCACACTTCCCAGATCATCCACAAAAGAAAAAAAAACATAACACTATGTGACAACAGAGTCTTTTTTAGATAAAAGGAAAATGGGGAGATGTAGGGTTTCCTTTTGGCAGATGCACTTAGGAAGTCAGCTGGCAACCCTCAGCACTCAGGCTGGATTCCTGATGATCTCCTGCTTGCCTTTGAAACCTGCCTGGTGCCAACTGTCTTTGATGCTTTGGGCAAAGCATTGCTACATTGCTATAGTGATCTGGAGTATATGGTGTGAAATCCTGCATGCTCCAAGATGTCACTATTTGCTGACCAGCCAGCAGGGCTGTAACATAACAATGATATTGCCCTGCATGTTTCTCTGTCATGGATTGGAAAGAGAACTTGGTTTTCTTTCCAGGCTCCTGTGGTGTCTCTCTGTCCCAGAATGCTTTGCTTCTTTCTAATGCAGAAAACATATTTGGATTTCTATAGAACTCTGACATAAGACAGTCACGGCTTTCTGAAGCAATGACAAAGCCTGGATCACACAGGATAGCTGGTTTGTGGATAGCCCCTGCATGGATTATGGATGAGAAGGGGGATGGTCTGTTTTTAATAGTGGAGGAAATGAAGTCATGAAGATAATACTTAATCTGATCATTAACTTGCAGAAGAACTAGAAAGTCACATGAAAACCCAACTCTTCCCAAGACCTCTCAGTGTTCCCTTTAAGTGTCTGTAATCGGTTTCTGTCTTCCTGGTCTCACTGATTATCTGGTAGGAGACCTGGGACCCCTCACCCACTGCACACCAGTGCCACCCTTGGATCCTGTGTAAGGTTCAATGTCATTTATTTGAAAGCCTGAGACTTCCCCATTTGAGGCCAGGAGCTTGAGAGGGTCACTGGATTCTGACCTCTCTCAGGGTCTTTTCAGATTAAATCTATAGCATCTGAATGTCTATCTGATAGAGAACTGGGCCTAGGACTCTCTGGAGAATAATCCTGTGACTCCAGCATCCTGATCCACTCCTCTTTTCCTTCCTCAATCACAAAGAATCTTTCATAGTGCTGCCCAGAGACACAGTGGAGGATGATACTTCCTCCTGAGGTCACCTTGCTGCTGAGCAGGCCTGACAGGCTGTGGAGTCCTAGGGCAGAAGGAGGAATCCTGTTAAATTAAATCACTCCTCACCCATGGTTCCCCAGTGTGGGACTGTCAGAAGGAGCACCTCATGAGTGTACCATGTGACATAGGGCAGTGCCTGGAGCTGAGACATAAAAGCTTCCCCTCACCTGTCACCACAAGACAAGGAGGCCACTACTCTCTGACCAACCAGCAAGGGTGTGATAACAACAATGATATTGGCCTGCATTTTCCCATGCAATGGATGGATGGAAAAAAATAAAATTTAGTGCTCAGTTCCCGCTCTCCCTGTCTGATAAGGGGACATGGATTTCATCTTTATAGATATGGAATTCTTGGGCATCTGTGGTCCCCTAATAGGATTTGTTCACCTGCATTCATTCGGTGATCACAGAGCCTTGATCAGCCCTGATTTGGGGCTTGGGAAGGATCCTTGAAAGGAAATTGAGGCCTGGTCCCATGACATCTCTCCTCAGATCCCTTTATTCACATCCAGCACCCAACAGGCATTCCCACCATCAGTACACCTGTTCTCCATCCCACTGCGAAGAGATGGATCTTTGTCCTCAGTGAGGAAGAACAGCCTGGCGATGCTGAGGACACACGTATCTACCAGAACTGGATTCCCATGCACAGACTCCGTCTTGGAAGAGAGTTTCTTGTGAGAAATTTGCATCTAAAACCTGAGTAGGCTCTCCCCTTTTAGGTGCATTCTTAGCTCACCTTCTTCACATTCTAACTAGGCAGAGGTGGAGTATTAGAGTGGGAGTCATGACATTTTCTCTCTGTGGCTGCAACCTTGCAGATGGTCGATCCCCTTTCTAAATGAACAGAGGCATAGTGGGTGACTGCTGGAGCCTGGGGCCTCCCTCCTGTCATGACATGTGACTTTATCACGCCCACAGAAAGGGGATCTTCCTTCCCCAGAAGACTGGCTCTTATTTCTCTGGTGCTGTTATTTGGGGGATGATCCAGAATCATTTCTGTCTGTCTCTGATTCTCTTTGTCTCCCTGTCTCTTCTCTCTCTCTCTCTCTCTCTCTCTCTCTCTCTCTCTCTCTCTCTCCCTCTGTTTTTCATTTCTTTCTGTCTCATGAGACGGCCTGATGAACCAGGTAGGATACAAGTCCTCCTTCTCTTTTTTATTTTTTATTTTTTTTGATGCTTTGTGTATTTCATACATCATTTTCCAATTCAGTTCAGGCATATTTCCATTTCGCTTACCCCCACCCCACCCCACACCATCACAGATCATGCATTCTGCCATAATTTACTGCATCTTTCTCTCAGTTTTCTTTTCATTTTTTTAGCAATAAGTGATAATGTATGAGTACAAGCATCCTTCATGTAAAACCAATTTGCAGGCTATTGTGCCCAAACCCACACAGCCCATGGGTCCCACCATCCAGTGCGGGGGCGGCTTGTATGTTCAATCAAGTTGATCAAATGTGAGTCCAGACTATATTGCTGTAGTTTCACCATTCACCCCAATCACAGCCCATACATTCTACCATGTCCCCTCTTCTGCTGATTGTTCCCTAGGCTTAGAAAAGGGGCACAGGTGGATGAGAAGCAAAACAGTCTACTTTTACTGGAGCTGTTGTCTTGGACTCTGGTCTATTCTGGCTGTTTCATTTCAAGGGCTGACAGTTTGTCCAGGAATAACCTTTCAATCTTACTAATGAAGCACAAGCAATTAGATATATAGGTATTTAAACAGTGCTAATAGTTATGGTAGGTTATTTTGGTACAGACATATATGTTTGTATGGTATGTTAATCCATGAATTACATTTTTTCCCTGTTAATAATGACAGGGTCTTATTGTGGCTTATAACATCTCCTAACCAGTAGAGGATGTAAGCTTGTGGCATCAGCCATGGGTTATTCCTCCAAGGAGAGAGCCAATGGCCAATTAGATTTGGGATATACAGGCATATGGCTGCCTCTGCTGCACAGTATTTCCAGGCAGGTGAGGTGTAGCTGGTGCTGACAGTGGAGTCTTGCTTGACTCAAGGAGACCTATATTGGCTTTATTGGTTTAGTGGCCTTTGGTAACACTCTCTGGTATTCCAGAGGCCATCTGTACACTTGCATGTGTGGTCTCAATACATCTTTCCCATGGTAATGTCAGGTCTTTGGCAGCAGGGCCTTATCACCTCTCTTCTTGCAGGTATCTGAGTTTAGAGGCAAGAAGCCTTTACCTTTTGGGGGGCTTGGGTCCCCTGGCCAAAATCTCCTTGGTAGAATAATCCATTGTTGATGTCAGAGCGCCTGTATTAATATATTTTGCTTAAGTGCATAGTTTAAGGAGACTTTATCATTACACTTGGTTCTGAATAGAGAATAATCCTTTTCACATTTCGTATGTGTATTAGTCAATTAAAGAAGGCAGGTTTACTGGTTTTACAAGAGACCACCTTTATAATAATTGTCTCTAAATTACAGTTGGAGAATGACCTCATCATCATCATATTTCTCCCTGTTCTATGGGGGGGAGGTAAGAAAGTCTCTCGTATTAAAACCTTTGAAGCTCCTGGAAGGTAAGTTTCGTTAGGACTCATTATAAATAGTTGTTAGAAGTAGGATCCACAGAGGGGTTCGATATTTGTAGCAACCTGAGGCATTTCTTCCTTCCAATGTTCAGATGGGTCAACCTTTCAGTTGGCACTTTCTGGTACATCCTACTCAATGCAAAGCTGTATCTTTTCTTTCTCAGCCATTAATTTGGTGACATTTTGACCTCTGGGAACATACAAATCTTTTCCGGTAGTTAGTTTTAATATTTGAATTGCAAGGATTTTGACGAAAAGATTTCATGTCTATCTGTATCCCTTCACTTTTTTTTTAGGTTTCTGTTTTTTGACCCATGAGTCTCCAGAAGACAGTTGTATTATACATTCCTATAGGGTAGAATCAAGGCACAGATTTCTTCAAATTCACCCATGCTGTTTTGGGAGACTGTTTGTCATTAACTTGGGAAGTAAATTTAATTTTTACGTTAAATCATCTTATAGGTGAAAGAGAAAGCTACAAGGTGATACTGTACAACATAGAAATTATAGAGAACATTTGTATGTGCCAATCCCAAAGTTATTGTTATACAGATTTTATGTAAAACAAATGTGGACAACAGCGATTTATATCTCAATTTAACTCAGATACATTACCGTTTTTATCAGAGCCTGTAAACAAATGTTGTTTAATATATGCATATTTACTTTTACTAAGTCCTAAAACACCATGTAACCTGTAGACAGTGTCTGGGCAAAATTGGATTCTTGTTGAACTCACATAAATTAAATATGCATTAATCAAATATACACCCGTGTCCATCTCCCACCCCCCCTTCCCAATTCACCATTTCAGTCCGTTTTCTTATGCAGTCTTTCTGTTGTTGTTCTTTTACTATGCATCCCTCTCCACGAGAAATATTTATATCTGGGTTATTGGTACTAGCATCCACATATGAGGGACACCATTTGTCGTTTGTTTTTCTGGGACCGGGTTACTTCACTTAACATAATGTCTTCTAGTTCCATCCATTTACCTGCAAAGTTCATGATGTCCCTCTTTACCGCTGCATAGAACTACATTGTATACATGTAGCACATTTTCTCTATCCACTCGTCAGTTGAGGAGCACCTGGGCTGGTTCCAGCTTTTTGCTATTGTGAACAGAGTTGCAATAAACAACTGTGCATGTATCTCTGCAGTAAGATGTGTCTTGTGGGTATATACCCAGGAGTGGTATGACTGGGTCAAATGACAGGCTCATTTTGAGTCTTCTAAGTGTTCTCCACACTGCTTTCCATAGTGGCTGTACAAGTTTACATTCCCAACAGCAATGGATGAGTGTTCCCCTTTCCCCACAACCTATCCAGCACTTGGTATCATTCGTATTACTGAGCCTAGCCTGGCTTATTGGAATAACATGATATCTCAAAGTGGTTTTAATTTGCATTTCCTTAATTATTAGTGATGCTGAACACTTCTTAATATGTTTCTTGGCCACCTCTAATTCCTCTTCTGTGAAGTCTCTATTCAGATCTTTGCTCCATCTTTAAGAGTGATTCATTAGTTTTCTTTCTTCTTTGTTTTTCTGAGTAGCTTGCATACTCTGGAAATTAATGCTTTGTCAGATGTATCTGCAGTGAAGTTTTCCTCCCACTCTATGGGTTTTCTCTTCACTTCCTTTATTGTTTCTTTTGATGTACAAAAACTTTTGAGTTTAATGAGGTCCCATTTGTCAATCGTCGATCTTATTTCTTTTGCAGCTGCTGTCTGATTTAGGAAGTCTTTTCCTACGCCTATGTCTTGTAGTCTGCTGTCAAGTTTCTCTTCTATCACCTGCAGAGTTTCGAGTTTCACGTTGAGGTCTTTGATCCATCTGGAGTTGCCTTTTGTACAGGTTGAGAGGTAGGGGTTTAATTTCATTCTTCTACAAGTGGTGACCCCGTTTTGCCAACACAACTTACTGAGGATGCTGTTTTTCTTCCATTGTGTCTTCTTGGCCCCTTGTCAAATATGAGGTGGCTGAAATTGTATGAGCTCACGTTTGGATCTTCAGTTTCATTCCATTGGTCAACTGGTCTGTTTTTGTGCCTGCACCATGCTCTTTTTATGAATATAGCCCAGTAGTATAGTTTGATGTTTGGTATAGCGATCCCCCCTGTATTGGTCTTTTCACTCAGGGTTGCTTTGGCTATTTGGGATCTTTTGTTTTTCCAAATGAAATTGAGGATTTTTTTCCAAGCCTGTGAAGAAAATCTTGGGGATTTTGATTGGGATTGCATTAAATCTGTACACTAGATTGGGTAGGATGGACATTTTTACTATATTTATTTTCCCAATCCATGGGCATGGAGGTTTGTCCATCTTCTGATGTCTTCCTCAATTTCCTTTATCAGGGGTTTAAAATTTTTGTTGTAGAGATCCTTGGTGTCTTTGGTTAGGTTTGTTCCTAGGTATTTTATTGTTTTTGAGGCTATTGTGAGTGGGAAGGTCTCCTTGTAGTCCTTCTTCAGTTGCATGTTGTTGGTGTAAAGAAATGCTACTGATTTTTCTAGATATATTTTGTTGCCTGCCACTTTACCAAACCTATTAACCGTTCCTAATTTTCTGGTGCAGTTCATAGGTAGACAATCATATCATCAGCAAAAAGGGATAGCTTGACTTCCTTTTTTCCAATTAGAACTCCTTTAATTTCCTTTTCTTGCCTTATTTCCCTACCAAGGGTTTCCTGCACTATATTGAAACGGATTGTTGACAGGGCCAGCCTTGCTGAGTCCCTACCTTTAAGGGGAATGCTTCTCTCATTTCCCCATTTAGGAAGATATTGGCTGTGGGTTTCCTGTATATGGTTTTGATTACATTGAGAAATGATCCCTCCAGTCCAATTCTCTCCAGGACTTTAAACATGAAGGGATGGTAAATTTGTCAAAGGCTTTCTCCGCATCGATTGAGATGATGCTGTTGATTTTGTCCTTCAGCCCATTTATATGTTTGATGATATTTATTGATTTTCATATGTCGAACCATCCCTGCATCTCGGGTATGAATCCAACTTGGTCATGGTGGATGATTTTCTTGATGTGAGTCTGTATGCGATTTGCCAGTATCCTGTTTAGAATTTTGGCATCTGTGTTCATTAGGGAGATGGGTCTATAGTTCTTCTTTTTTTGGTTGTATCTTTCCCTGGTTTTGATAGTAGAGTGATGCTGGCTTCATTGAAGGAATCTGGGAGAACTCCCTCCGTTTGTATCCTTCTAAACAATTTGAGTAGTAATGGTTATAAGTATTTTCTAAATATTTTATAGAATTCTGCCATGAAACCTTCTGGGCCTGGGCAGTTTTTGGTTGGGAGGCTACTTATTACATCTTCGATTTCTTCCTGTATTATTGGTCTATTTAGGCTGTCAATCTCTTCATGGTTGAGCTTTGATGATTCCCGGATTTCAGATATTCATCCATTTCTTCTAGGTTTTCAAACTTAGTAGAATATAAGTTTTTGAAGTATTCCCGTATGATTGTCTGGATCTTTTCTTTGTCTGTTGTGATATTTCCCCTTTTGTCACAGATTCTATTGATTTGGAGTTGTTGCCTCTTTCTTTTGTTTAACTGGGCTAGAGGTCTGTCTATCATCTTTATTCTCTCAAAGAACCAACTTTTGGATTCATTGATTTTTTTTGTATGGTTTTCTTTGTTTCTATTTCATTGATCTCTGCTCTGATTTTTGTTATTTCTTTTGTCTGCTCCGTTTAGGGTTCATTTGTTTTTGCCTCTCAAGTATTTTTAGCTGCAGTGTTAGATCATTCACTCTTGCTCTTTCTGGCTTTTTTTTTATCTTTCTTTTTTTAATGTAGGCACTTAGAGCTATAAATTTCCCTCTTAGGACTGCTTTTAAAGTGTCCGATAGATTTTGCTGTGTTGTTTTATCATTGTCATTCAGTTCCAGGAATGTTTTTATTTCTTTCTTTATTTCTTCCTTGACCAATTATTCAGGAGAGTGTTGTTTAATCTCCCTGTGTTCCTGTAGGTTGTAGCGTTTATTCTAGTGTTGATATTGAGTTTTATTGCACTGTGTTCTGATAGAATGGATGAGATTATTTCAATCTTTTTATATTTGTTGATTTTTTTTTCCTGTGTCCCAGTATATAGTCTATTTTGGAGAATGTCCTGTGAGGTGCTGAGTAGAAAGTGTATTCTCTGGTATTTGGGTGCAATATTAGATAGATATCTGTGAGGTCCATTTGGTTTATTGTGTCATTTAGCTCAGATGTCTCTCTGTTTATTCTTTGTCCTGTTGATCTGTCTAGGGGACTTAATGGGGTATTGAAATCTCCTACTATTAGTGTGCTGGGGTTAATCTGTGCCTTGAGATCCTGAAGAATTTTCTTTATAATATTTGGTGCACTGGTGTTTGGTGCATATATATTCATGATTGTGAGATCTTCATCTTCAATTGTTCGTTTAATAAAGATATAATGGCCTTCTTTGTCTCTTTTGATTTCTTTAGCTTTGAAGTCTATTTTGTCTGATGCTAGAATAGCCACATCCTCTTTATTATTGGTAGCATTTGCTTGGAATACTTTCTTCCATCCTTTCACCTTACGTTGGTGCCTATCCTTGAAATTGAGATGGGTTTCTTGTAGACAGCTTATAGATAGGTTTTGTTTCCTAATCCATTCTCCCAGTCTATGTCTTTTGATGGAGGAGTTTAGCCTATTAATATTTAAGGCTATAATTGAAGGATGGATGTTGCTTCCTTTCACTTTATTATCCATTTGTACTTCTAGCCTCTGATTTTGCTCTTATGGTTATGTTTTTATTAGTTTCTTTTCCTATGTGTTTGAGGATTGTTGCTCCTCTATTCTGCCCTTTAAATTGCTTCAAGTATTTTATGAAGAGTTGGTTTTCCAGACATGTATTCCATCATCTTGTTAATGTCATGGAAGATTTTTCTCTCTCCTTCAACTATAGTCGACATTTTTGCTGGGTAAAATATTCTGGGTTGGCATCCATTAGTCCCTTAACACTGGGAATGCTTTGCTCCATATTCTTCTTGCTTTCATGGTTTGAGCCGAGAAGTCAGTTGTAATTCTGATGGGTTTCCCTTTGTATTTGACTTGTTTTTCTTTTGTAGCCCTCAGAATTTTGTCTTTGTTTTGGGCATCTAGCATTTTCCCTATGATATGGCATGGGCTGTTTCTTTTTTGATCTTGTCTATTTGGGGTCCTATGTGCTTCTTGTATTTGTATGGGTTTGTCTATTTTTAGTTTGGGGAAATTTTCATCTATTATTCTGTTGAAGATCTGATCAATATTATTCTCTTGAGATTCTTCTCCTTCCTCTATTCCTATGATGCAGAGGTTTGATCTTTTCACAATGTCCCATATTTATTGGCTGTTCCACTTTTGTGTGTTTTTAAATTTTTCATACTCTTTATTTGAGCTTTTTAATTGTTCTTTGTTATCTTCCAGATATGATATTCTTTGTTCTGCTTCCTCCATTATACTTCTGAGGCTTTTTCCTTTCCTTTCTTATTGATTGGATGAGTAATCTAATTCCTTTTTCATTTCATCCCGTGTTTTCTTTAGTATTTCCATTTCCTTTTTGGACTTCTCAATCTCTTCTTGGTGCTCCTTACTTTGTTGGTTGGCTTCCTTTTTCAATGTTTCTACTTCCTTTCAGAGTTTGTTTTTTTCTCCCTCTAGTTCTTTCTGGAGTTTGTCAATCTGTTCCTTTAGTTCTCTCTGAAGTTTTTCATTGCATCCCTCTAGGTCCTTTTTGAGTTTTTCATTCTCTCTCTTTAGTTCTCTGAATTCTTTATTTTTTTCTCCCTCTAGTTCTTTCTGGAGTTTGTCAATCTGTTCCTTTAGTTCTTTCCGATGTTTGTCATTTTATCCCTCTAGGTCCTTTTTGAGTTTTTCATTCTCTCTCTTTAGTTCTCTGAATTCTTCTTTATGTTCTTTAATTTCTCTGCATAAGTCTGCAATTATTCCTCTAAGATCTGTTCCTTGGTTCTCCTCCAAGGGGTTCCCATTGTAGCTACCTCCTACAGGTTTGATAGAGCTTGGAGCTGGATTATCCTGTGCCTTTCCCATGTTGTCCCTTTGTCGTATCCTTGGCATGTGGGCTTCCGTTTTGTGGTTCAGATTTCAAATACCTTTTCACTATGTTAGTGGATGGTTTTGCTTTCCTCCAGATGCATTTTTTTTCCTTTCCTCCTCCTTGTTTATGGAGTATTGACTTGTCTAGTTTTCAATTTTCTTTATATATTGGATATTGGATGCCAAAGCACTCTTCTCTTCTTGTTCTGAAGATTCTCCAAAAAAAAGTGCACTTGAATTCTCACCAATCTCTGGCGGTGGCGGGGGGGGGGGAGGGCGAGATATGCCTGAATGCCCCGGCACAAAGTTGCAGAGCCAAAGACCCAAATCCACCTACCCTCTGGCCCCGGCTCCAAAGGCAAAGGGTGGTCCCGCCCAGAAGTCCTCAGAGAAGCGACCCCCTAGCTGCGGCCCCGGAAAGAGTCCACCCCCAAAAGTACCTAACCCCAGTGACTTCCGGCCAGCCTGCAGAAAGGTGCAGAGCCACTGACCCAAATCCACAGACCCTCTGGCCCCAGCTCCAAAGGCAAAAGGCAGTCCCACCCAGAAGTCCTCAGAAACCCGACCCCCTAGCTGCAGCACTGGAAAGAGTCCACCCCCAAAAGTCCCTCCTTCTCTTTCATGAACCTTCTGTGTGCTGGATTATCAGGCCCACACCTGATTGCTGTCCCTTATAGAAGTGACATCTCCCTGGAATATAACTGCATCTGGCTGAACTGTCCTCGTGTCATCAGGGGCCTGAACATATTATCAGTAAACATGGTCCCTTGTATTCTATGAGCTGTTTGTCTTCAAGTGGGATCCCCACCCCCAAATGCATCATTTTTTTTAAATTTCTTTATTTATTTTTCAACATTTAAAATTTTGAGAATTCCATACAGGAGTATAGATATTATATTTTCCCTTCCTTCTTGCCCTCCAGATCTTCACATATTTCCCAATTGTTTCTGAATTCCATGGCCTGTTCTTTAGTTATTATAACTACATATATGTCACATGTGCTATACATGTATATTCTGTTTAGTGTTTCTTGTATGCACCTGTTATTAGGGCTGGCCAGTTGGAAAATATACTATGGGACTTGACCGTGGATAAATCTGAATATCTGTCTCTCAGCAGCCATTAACTGCCAGTAGTAGCTCTGCATCTAGGGGTGGGACCTTACAAAATTTTCTCACCCATGTGGGCATGTTAGCTGCTTCTGTTATTATGCAGGTTTCACTTAGGAAATCACATTGTTAATATTTCATGAGCACAGCTTCTTTGTCATGGGTACAAGTTCCTGTCTAGTAGCAGGTGTCTTTGTCTCACAGTCCTTCTGGTCCCTCTTAGCTGACATCCTGATCTTAAGTGTAGTCCTTGCACTGTACATGTGTGAACTGGAGTTGTGCACTCTAAGGACATTGATCCATAATGAATACTCACAGAAAATCAGTAGTATGGAATGTGCTCTGTTTAAAGAGGTTTGATTAGACAGTATTCAAAAAATAACAGTAAATCAGTAGTATGGAATGTCCTCTCTTTGAAGAAGTTTGATAGGCAGAAATCAAAAAATAACAATGAGAGCAATGAGACATTTTTATTGAATCAGGACAAAGGTGGAGCAATGACTCCTCTCTCTGTATCTTTTCCACCTTGTGCTTGATGTCCTGCCAATGCAGTAAGGTAAGTAAGGTAAATGGAGTCTTCCCATATTATGGCATTTTTCGCAGATGACAGGACTGTGTATGTAGAAACTGAAACTGATTTACAAAAGTAAATTTGTGGAATTTATCAGTAGCTATAGCAAGGCAATACGCTGTTGAAAATGTAGGTTGTTGTGGAAATCCAGTAATGGACTACTGAATTTTAAATAAAAAATAAGTTTCTTATCACTACTGAAAATCACACATGTGATAATACATTAATATTAGGTAGGTGGCAATGGCAATGGAGAGATTTCCTTTTTAAGAAAATGATATTTTCAAGATAATGTTAACAGTGATCTGCCCCAAATGTTCCTGTGGTGGTTTGAAGGAGTGTCCCCTATAGGCTTTAAGTATTCAGACATTTTGTCTCCAGTTGGTGGCACTGTTTTTGGAGTTCTTAGAAGGTGTGACCATGCTAGAGGAAGTACGTTACTGGGGGCAGGCTTAGTGAGTTTAACAAGCCTCGTGGTCTCCAGTTGCTCTCTCTCTGCTTCCTGTGCTCATTAAGAGATGTGACCCTCGGCCTGCTGCTCCAGCTCCAGCCACCATGCCTCCCGCCACAGTGGACTCTAATTCCCTGGAACTGTCAATCATAAACTCAAATAATCTCTTCCTTTTATAAGTTCCTTGGTTATGGTGTTTTATCATAGCAACAGAAAAGTGACTAATACAGTTCCTTATACAGGATTGTACTTTTAACAAGTCTTTACATTTCAGGAGAAGCCATGTAACAAGTATGTGATGAAGATGGAGTCTTGAGGATTCCAGACAGATCTTAGAGGTAGCATTTTTCATTTTTTTTTATTTTCATTCTAGACTCTGATTTTTGCTGAATATTTTCTTATCAGATTCAAGTCTTTTGTTCACATGCAAAACACGGAGACTTATAATATAAATGTGTGATGTGTTGATTTAAAGCAAAGGAAAATAGTCCCTGAAAGTGAGGGAAGCAGAAAGTGACAGAGGTGAGGATCCCAGCTGCCTGATGGACAGGATCTTCCCTCAGGTCCTAAACTGAGGAAAGAGGACCATCAGTAACAGGCTAGAGTGAGGAGGGAAGAAACATTCATTGGTGGTAGAAACCCTCTCCACACCCATGGCCAGTACTTTCCCTAAACCCTCTAACAAGGGTCTCCAAACCTAGAAACCAGATTTTCTTATGAAAACACCTCAAATCTTCAGATTTCTTTCACGGACTCTGCCCCCAAGAATGGCACACTGCTGTCTCTCCTGTTCACTTCCTCACTGCATGCTGAGTCTTCCTCTGACTGTACTGAGCCTCAAACAGCAGTATTGCAAGGGCCACAAGGACAAAGCCAGCCATGCCCATCCTGATGACATTCTCCTTTGTGTGATCCTGGGGATGTGAGGCTGTTGTTGTGGATAAAGAGGTCACAGAGATCACAAAAGATCCAGATGATTCAGGATGTCTGGGTATTCACACAGGAACCTTCTTCCCCTGGACAGGGTGCCACCCTCTGTGTCCAGCCCCATAAATGAGAGTTACTTTTAGTCACCTCTTGTGTTTGGATATGTTTTGCAATAGCCTGATGGTCTCATCTGATTCTGAGAACAGAAAATGAGGATGTGAGAAGTGATGAAGAGACCTCAGTGTTTCCTACGAGTTCCACATGTTAATTTTCTATACTTATTTCCTGTGTATTCACATTGGTCTCATCACATAACTTCATGAACAACAGGATGAATTCTTTCCCTGCTTTTACAGGGTTCTGTCTAGTATTTTCTTTGAATTCTTGTTCCTATTTTTACATGAGTCAAAACTTGTGTTGGAGTCAAGTTAAATTGCAATTTGAACAAACATCACATTTAGTGGAAATGAGACCGAGTGGGAAAATGTGGTCTTAGCAGGACACAGGAGGCAGGAGAGGGCTTGAATGTCATTATTTACCAAAAGGAAAGGAATGCTTCTGTGAAATTGGCTTTATAAAATGTATCCCTATATAAATGAATACATGCCAGGATGAAATATAAAAGGGAGAAATTCCTATCTTATTGTATTTGATGTGGCTTTTACCAGTAAACCACAAACACTGGCTGAAAAGAAGCGACAAGGAGACATTGTTATGGAATAATGAAGTGAAGTCAATACATGCAACACCAAGAGCCTTCTTAGGTATACTTAATGAATGATAAGTAAGCAGTACTGAAGACATCAATCTCAAGTTAGTAAACATTTGAAGAACTCATGAGGCACCCATGCATCTACATAACATTTGAGACAATTTCCAAATAATAGTGTGTCAGTGCTGGGGCATCCTCACCTGAGATGTATACTTGCAGGTGTTCACTGGCTTCTGACCACACCAGTGGATTTATCTTGTAGTAACCATAACACCTGAAAGTCCTTCTGTGGCTGGGGATGTCAGGATCCACAGGGAACAGAGCCTGGAACTGCCTAGTGGAGTGTATATACTGTATATTTAAAGAAATGGCCCTAAACAGAAAAATAGGATATTGCTGACTAGTGGGTGAGATAGAATACACCTTCCTTAGAATCTCTAGGAGGACTGATTAGACTACAGTGGAGGAATTTGTACTGAAGAACCTCTGGGTACAAATGCTTGACTGGAAAGGATTTAACAAGTATAGGAGTATACATGAGGTTTGGTGGGGGTTGGAAGGCCATGGATGGGGAGTGGTCTAAACTCCTGTATAAAATTACAAAAGCTCAATAAAAGTATATTTACAATTTCATAATTTTCCACCTGCACACTATGTATTTCAATCAATTTACCTATTATCTTCTAGGGAATTCCTTGATGTACAACCACAGCCAATACTCTGTCAACTGAATGTCCTCTTTTATTATTTATTTCATAACTCATCCAGCCTTTTTGTGCTTCCAATGCTCTTATGGGTGTGGCCCATGTGCTGGAACCTGTATATCTACCAGGTGCACAGCCTTAAAGTGAACTCACTCTCCGTCTCTGAGAAGATAACTTTCATCAGCTACCCAGCTAGGATTGGGGGCTCATCATCTCCTCCCCTCTCCATCCTGGAGCATTGATTGTCATGATATTCTGCATGCTGTGTTCTTGAGGATTGGGGTCCTGTCTGTAGAAGACACTCTTTGTCTTTGGTTCCTCCTGACCTCTGGCTCTAACAATGTTTCTCTCCCTTCTTCCACAATATTGGAAGACATATTTTATTGCAGATCTATTTTCATGAGAAAAGATAAGAGTACAAGAACCTAGTTGTGTCCTGTTACCTGTCACCACCAGCTCCAGAGGGAAACTGCCCGCAGTCCATCCAGCAAGGCTGTGACAGTAACAGTGGTTTCTCCCAGCATGTTGCCCTGTCACTGACAGGAAATAGAACCTGGCCTTCTTACTGGGCTTTTGTGGGGTCTGTCTGCTCCAGTGTGTTGAGCTTCCATTTGTGCAGAATATATGTTGCAGCTACAAGGGTCCCCTCACACCAGATGGTCACAGGACTTCCTGATGGGATGATGGAGCCTGGCTCAGCCCAGAGGGTAGATTTGTGGAGAGTCCCTGCAAGGAAGGATGTGAGAAGTAGTTGGGTCTGTTTGAACAGAGGCACTGAGGTCACACTTGGCGATGACACCTAAGCATTGTGCATTGAACGAGGACATGTGCAGCCACTTGAAATTCCATTCTGGCCTAGAACTCTTGGTTTCACTCTCAGTGTCTGCTCTTGGTTTCTTTGTTTCAGGCCAGACTGTCCTCATTATCTCTGTCAGGGTGCTAAAAAACTGTCCCCTTCACCCACCAAATACCAGGGCTTAACCCGGGAATCTGTGTCAGATCCCCCTTATCATTTAAGGGAAAGGCTAGGACTTCCTTACCTGAGACCAGGAGCTCCACAGGGTCACTGGGTTCTGACCACAACAAGGGTTGGCTCAAGTTATAGCCAGAGCATTTGAATATCCACCTGTGCGTGAGGTTCACAGGGCCCACAGAGTACCGGGTCTTGTTCTTCCCAGGTCATTTTATATACTCTGACTCCTGTGGGCTGAACAATGCATTATCTTCCTTTATCAAAATTAAACTGTCATGTCTCTGTGAGACAAAATAAAGTGTCTCTTTTCCTCCTGATCTCACAGCAGGGCTGGGGAAGGCTGACAGGATAGGTTTCCTGGAGACTCCTAAGGGTGAAGAAGGCAGGTTGTCAAATTGGCTCACACAACATGTGTTGTTCCACAGGTCTGTTCTGTAAGGGGAGACATCATTTTACTTGAGATGATAGACTGTGACCAGGACCCCAGGGTGTCCCCTAACCTGTCACTACCAGCTCCAGGGGGTCGCTGTTTGCTGACCAGGCAGCAGAGCTGTGAAAGTAGCAGTGATATCTCCCTACATGTTGCTGAGGCATGGATGGGATAGAGAACTTGGCCTTGTTCCCAGGCTCCTGAGGGGTCCGTGTGTCCCAGGGTTCTGGGATACCTTCTTAAAGAACATCCATTTCGGCTTCTGTGATCCCCTGACACCAGATGGACATGGGACTTCCTAGGGTGATGATAGAACCTGGGTCAGCCCAGTTAGATGGTTTGTGGACAGTCTCTGCAAAGAATGTGGATAAGAAGGAAATGGATGTCTTTTTATCAGTGATTCAGCAGAGGTCACAGTCAAAGTTAACACTTAATCTGATCATTAAATTGCAGAAATAGCAAACTCACAGGAAGACCAGCCTTTCTCAAGATTTCTCTGGTTTTCTTCTCAATAGCTATAATTGTTTTCTGTCTCCCTGACCTCACTGACTCTCAGGTAAGTGTGATGTGACCATGGGCTCAGGAGTCCTGGGTCCCCTCACCTATCACACACCAGAGCCTCCTATGTCAAATCCAGTGTCACTGAATTAAAAGTTTGAGACTTCCTCACCTGAGACTAGGAGCTCCAGGTGTTCACTGCCTTCTGACCACACCCATGTGTTGTTCCAACTCAAGCCATAGCATCTGAATATCAATTCCCTACTGGGAGTCATGAGACCCACAGAGAACAGAGTCTGAAACTGCCAAGTGGCCCTATTCTGTGAGACTAGTGACCAGGAAAGGACCACTTTTCCTACCTTTATCAGAATGAATCTGTCATAGTGCTTCACTGAGACACACTGGAGGATGACGCTCCCTCCTGAGTCCACCTTGCTGCTGAGTAGGGCTGACAGGCTGGATTTACTGTTGATTCCTAGCGCAGAAGGAGGAAGCCTGTTAAATGAGGTCAATCCTCTTTGACCAACCTGCAAGGATGTGATAATAATGATATCACCTTACATTTTTCCATGCAATAGGTTAGATGAAGTCCTATGCCACCCCTTTTCAGACATTATTTCTCACTGCTAGGACCTGACAGACATTCCCATATCCAGCCCACACTTGTGGTTGGGGATATCCCTTGCCTGGCATGGACTCTTGTCCTCAGCAAGGGAGAACAACCTGGGGCTGTTGGGGGCACACCTACCTGCAAGCACTTGGTTCCTTATGCCCAGACTCAGTCCTGGAAGCGAGTTTCCTGTGATATATTTGCACCTTGAAACCCAAATAGATCCATATTTCACAGATGCCTTTTCATCTTCAGTGATTCTATGATGGGTCTGGGACTGGTGGTGGAGGAGAGGCCATCCTAGACTAGGCTGTTTCCTTCCCCCTTCCCATCTTACCTAGGCACAGTGAGGCTGTTAGTGTGGGGGTCATGGCATCTCCTCTCTGTAGCTGCAACCTTGCAGATGGTTGGTCCCCTTGTCAAATGAGCAGACAGAGCTTATGTGGCTGTTGCAAGCTTGGGATTCCCTCCTGTCACATGGATGCCACCTTATCACACTACAGAAAGCAGAACTGCCTTCACTGGGAGCCTGGTTCTTATATTTCTACTCTGCTGTGGTTTGGACAGTCTCTCTCTCTCTCTCTCTCTCTCTCTCTCTCTCTCTCTCTCTCCTTGCAATCTCCTGTTTCTCATTGTCGTCAGACATAACTTCATGAAGACTATGTATATCCTCAATTTGCTGACACTACATCTTTATTCAGTCTAATATGTGCTCCTTAGACAGGCCCACACTTGGTTGTTGCAGTATAGAAATGTGACACAGAGAAAGGCTTTCTTCAGGAACAATGTCTTCTCCAGCCCTGTGCATTGGGCTTACTTTACAGTGGCTCTCATGCATTTTTTTCCCATTGAGAGGGTTCCACATTAGTTCCTGCTCCATTAGTCTATGTTGTTTGCGTGAAAGAGGACCTGTCCTTAGCAGTAGGCCCTTATTTTCTTTTTTTTCTTTTTTTTTTTTTTTTTTTTTTTTTTTGTCTTATTCGAGACAGGGTCTCCCTGTAGTCCTAGATGTCCTGGAACTCACTCTGTAGACCAGGCTGGCCTTGATCTCACAGAGAGCTTTGGCAATAGTCTGTATTATTTAGAGAGTCTCTTGGATTACTCTCACCAAACTTTCAAAGGCAGCTTCCAGTGTTTCACTCTGTTCCCTGCCAAATAACCCCCAGGTTGCATGACCCATACATTAATGTTCAGACAGTATATGAGCATTTCTCATGCAGTTGCAAGGGCACCACACTACACTCTGGGTTCCCTAGCCACCCAAGGTCCAGTCCTCTCTATTCTTTCCTTCACCTCCCACCTCCCTCCTCTTTTCTCAGGCCCATCACCCTGTCTGGTCAAACCCCAGAATGAGAAGGTGAGAGTGGACCTCTCCAATCAGCTGGCTATTCAGATTCCATTAGTGGCACACACAATCAGGATGCCGTGACCCCAAAATCTTCTTCATACGACATCCAGACAAAGAAAGTCTAAAAAAATAAAGTGCAGTCCAACATTTCCCATGAACATAGATGAAAATCCTCAGCAGACATCATTTTGTGCCATGTAATAAAATTTTATTTGAAAAGATTTAAACATCATGAACAAATGATATTTGCCCAGTTTTATGAGCTTGATTCAATATTAAATATCCAATTAATATTTTCCATCGTACCAAGAAGTTAAAATGAAAGCATACACTATGAAGGCATGCATGTAGGTGAAGAAACAGCACTTGTCAGTGGCCCACATTGATACATCATGAATACGCACAGTAAATCATGAGAAAAGGACTTCCTCTCTCTGAATAAGATTATATACAAACAAGACAGAAATTATCATATAATTTAATGAGAGCAGTATGATATTATGTATTACATCAGGAAAATGTTGGAGCAATGTCACCTCTCTCTGTGTATTTTCTTTTTTTCTGCTATGAATATATTTTTTATTCTGCATCCAGAGGCCTTCACAGAAAAGACATGACGCGGAAACAGGTAGCTGCTCTGGGTGTTCATACACCATTTATTTTATTTTATTTTTATTTTTATTTTTTTAACAAACCTAAACACGTGTTCCCCCCCATTCGCCCACCCCAACAGAGCTCATGCATTCAGACAAATAAGCTTTTCATCTCTTTCTCAGTCTTTATCAATTTCTCCATGAGGAAGTTGACTGTATTGAGCAGAAGTTCACTGATTAAGTCAGTTCTTCAATTCAGTCCTTTCTGTTATTGTTGTTGGTGGTGTTGTTTCCAATATGCATCACTCTCAACTGCTTTGGACAAAAGCTCAGGGGGTCATACACAAGAAATACTTACAACTAGGTAATTGGCACTAGCATCCACAGAATAGGGATACCATTCGTCGTTTGTTTTTCTGGGACTGTGTTACTTTACTCAGTGTGATGTCCTCTTGCTCCAGGCATTTTCCTGCAAAGCTCATGGTGTTATTTTTCTTTACTTCTGCATAGAACTCCATTGTGTAGATGTACCGCATTTTCTCTATCCACTCATCAGTTGAGGGGCTTTTGGGTTGGTTCCAGCTCCTTGCTATTGTGAAGAGAGCTGAAATAAACATGGCTGTGCATGTATCTCTGCTTGGGGGTGAGACTTGAGGGTACATGCCCAGGAGTGGTATGGCTGGGTCGGGTGGCAAGTTCATTCCAAGTCTTCCAAGGGTTCTCCACACTGCTTTCCATAGTGGCTGTAGGAGTTTACTTTCCCACCAGCAGTGGATGTGTGTTCCCCTTTCACCACAACCTCTCCAGCACTTGGTATCATTTGTTTTCTTGATCCTAGCCAGTCTTATTGGAGTAAGATGATATCTTAAAGTGGTTTTGATTTGCATTTCCTTAATGATTAGTGATGTTGAACACTTCTTAAGGTGTTTCTCAGACATCTTTAATTGCTCACTTGTGAAGTCTCTGTTCAGTTCTTTGCTCCATCTATTGAGTGGGTCATTTGTTTTCTTTTTTCTTTGTTTTTTGAGTAGTTTATATATTCTGGAAATCAATGCTTTGTCAGATGTATCAGAGGTAAAAGTTTCCTCCCACTCTGTGGGATTTCTCTTCACATTCTTGATTGTTTCTTTTGAGGTACAGAAGCTTTTGAGTTTAATGAGGTCCCATTTGTAAAATGTAGACCTTAACTCTTGCGCTGCTGCCATCTGATTTAGGAAGTCTTTTCCTATGCCTATGTCTTGTAGTCTGTCACCAGCTTTTTCTTCTATCGCCTTCAGAGTTTGGGGTTTCACACTGAGGTCTTTGATCCATCTGGAGTTGACTTTTGTACAGGGCGAGAGGTAGGGGTTTAATTTCATTCTTCTACAGGTGATGATTCAGTTTTGCAAACACCACTTGCTGAAGATCCTGTCTTTTCTCCATTGTGTTTTCTTGGCACCCTTGTCAAATATAAGATGACTGAAATTGTATGTGCTCAGGTTTGGATCTTCAGTTTTGTTCCATTGGTCAACAGAGTCTCTTTTTGTGCCAGTACCAGGCTGTTTTTATGACTATAGCCCTGTAGTATGGTTTGATGTCTGGTGTAGAGATCCCCCCTGTGTAGCTTTTTTTGCTCAGAGTTGTTTTGGCTATTCGGGGTGTTTTGTTTTTCCAAATGAATTTAAGGACTTTTGTTTCCAAGCCTGTGAAGAAACTCTTGGGGATTTTGATTGGCATTGCGTTAAATCTATACAAGAGTTTCGGTAGAATGGACATTTTTACAATGTTAATTTTCCGAATCCATGAGCCTGGGAGGTTTTTCCATCTTTTGATGTCTTCTTCAGTTTCTTTCTTTAAAGGTTTAAAATTTTTGTTGTAGAGATCCTTGGTGTCTTTGGTTAGGTTTGTTCCTAGGTATTTTATTGTTTTTGAGGCTATTGTGAGTGGGAAGGTCTCTTTGAATTCTTTCTCCAGTTGCTTGTTGTTGGTGTAAAGAAAGGCCATTGATTTTT
>VZQC01005384.1:448347-462801 GCA_009823505.1 Rhizomys pruinosus
GGAGGGGAGAGGTAGGAAGGTTTCTCAGCATTAGGGTCCATTATTAACAGTCAACCCCAATATTATTCAGAGAGATGCTCAGTGACCGTGTCTCAGGCAGTCTGATGTTCCTCATTCCTTAGTGTTCAGATGGGTCAACCTCTCTGTTGACATTCCCCAGTTCATCCTGCACAGCCATAAGTTGTATGTTTTCAGGCATTTAGATTGGTGACTTTTACCTGTATAGGTTCTTAAAATATTCCCATATGATTTTCTGGATCTTTTCCTTGTCTTTTGTGATATTTCCCTTTTCATCACAGATTGTATTGATTTGGAGTTGTTCCTTCTTTCTTTTGGTTAACTGGGCTAGAGGTCTGCCTATCTTGTTTATTCTTTCAAAGAACCAACTTTTTGATTCATTGAATTTTTGTATTGTTTTCTTTGTTTCTATTTCATTTATTTCTTCTCTGATTTTTGCTATTTCTTCCTGATGTTGCGTTTAGGGTTCATCTGCTGTTGCCTCTCAAGTGCTTTTAGCTGTAGTGTTAGATCATCCACTTGTGCTCTTTCTGATTTTCTAATGGAGGCACCCAGGGCTATAAACTTCCCCCTTAGGAGTGCTTTTAAGGTATCCCATAAGTTTTTTTGTGTTGTATTGTCATTGTCATTCAGTTCCAGGAATGATTTTATTTCTTTCTTTATCTTCCTTGACACATTCATTATTCAAGAGTGTATTGTTTAGTGTCCATGTGTTCTTGTAGGCAGTAGGGCTTATCCTAGTGTTGGTGAGCTTTGTTGCACTGTGGTCTGATAGAATGCATGAAATTATTTCAATCATTTTGTTTCTGTGGAGGTTTCTTCTGTGTCCCTGTATGTTGTCCATTTTGGAGAATGTTCCATGGGGTGCTGAGTAGAAAGTGTATTCCCTGGTATTAGGGTGGAATGTTCGGTAGAGGTCTATGAGGTCCATTTGTTTTATCATATCGTTCAGTTCAGATGTCTCTCTGTTTATTCTTTTTCCTGTTTACCAATCCAAAGGACTCAGTGGGGTGTTGAAGTTGCCTACTATGAGTGCACTGGGGTGAGTGTGTGACTCGTGGTCCTGGCGAATTGTCTTTCTAAAGTTCGTTGCACCAGAGTTTGGAGCATATATATTCATGATTATGAAATCTTCTTGGTGAATAGTTCCTTTGATAAAAACGTAATGGCCTTCTTTGTCTCTTCTGATTTCTTTTACTTTAAATTCTATTTTGTCTGATGCCGCAAGCCAACCCAGTCGGGATTTCTTTAACCTGCAATAAATCAAGGTCTGTACAGGAGGGCACAGATTTAGGCGAAAAATAACTGGATGTGACACCAGAGAGAGTTTTGGATCTAGTGCGTCTTTACTGAAATCGAGTTAAGTTTTTATACAGGCAAGTAACACAGGGTACACAGGCAGGAGAGGGGGGAAGGGTCTAGCTGACAGGCAGGTAACACAGGCAACGCAGGCAGATTTGCATTCCCTCAGGAACAAAGGGCTTATTGTCTTAGCATTTTACAGCTGGATTTACAAGGCCAACAAGATAAGTCAAAGTAGGTTTTTAGCTTACAATGTCTCAATAAAACAGCAGTCTTAAACTCACAAACCATGAAAAGTCTTTGTTTCTTCTGAAGTTTCAATTTGATGTTTCTCATCCTTCCTGGGGTTGTTATCTCCAGGTTGTTTGCTATCTCCAGGTTGTGTTTTAACCACAAGCTGGGAAAAGGAGCCTTTTAGCTCTTCACAAATTACACAGAGTTTTTCTTAAAGGAGAAATCTCTGCCATGTGCCTTTAACTAAGTGTTACACTTTAACATGTATAACTGTAGCTAAACTTTATCTTGCTAACTTTATTAGATGTAGCTTTCTGCTTAAAGGACTGAGTCTTATTGTTATTAAGTTTGGAAGGACACTTTTGTTATTAGTAACTAACCTATGATCTCAGTGTAATGTTTGCAATATACTTTTTAGGACAAAGGAACCTTTAAATGTTGTATCTCTGTATGATTTTACTTAGGTTCATGAGGCTTCTGTTTGCCTGAATTATTTTTAAGCATGTTTAACTGTCCCTTGTCTGGGACTGACGTTGTGCTGAGCTCAGGAATAGAGTCAAAAGACAATGTACAAAGTCCAACACTCATGAAGCATAACATCTTTGTAATGCATCGTGATCTTAGAAGCTAAGGGGGGGGGACTCTATCACTGACCACCAGGGAGCTTAGTCTCATGAGACTCAAATCTCCTTCGTCCATTTTTATGCTCACACAGACGACACTGGAGTTGGTGTGACAGTCTGATATTAAAATAGCAACACCTGCTTNCATGTAACGAGCTAACAGTGGCCTCTATGAAAAATACTGTTCATTCAAATTGTCTGATGTGACTAGTTTAACATCCATCTCACTCATGATTTCTCTTCCCCGTAGGGAGAAGGGAAGGGAAGGTATCACATAAGGTTGTATGAAGCCTGTCTTATCATCCACTTCCCATTTTAAAAATTGAGAGCTTTGTGCCACGTTTGAGGCCATTCCTAGTCCCAAAAGGGATGGGGAAGTCCTCTTACATGGCCAGGATGAGGGCCAATCTTTTCCTGCTATGCAAGTTTCGTCAGCCCCAGTATCTAGAAGACCCTGTAGACATTTTCCATTGATTTTTATTGTTTTAAAAGGTCTTTCCATTCCCAGATCTTGAATCCAGGCTACAATATCCGAAGAGCCAAATTCGTCCTGTCCCCTTTCCTTTTTTAAAATTGGATTTGGTAAATTAAGATATGGCAATAATAGTAATTGAGCTATTCTTTGTCCTTTATGTAATTGAATAGTTTCTTTTAGAGGCCTGACCATTATTTTTATTTCTCCCGTGAAATCTGAATCAACTACACCTGGCAGGACCTCAAATTTTCTTTTATAATTTGAGCTGCGTCCAATTATTAAGCCTACAGTTCCTTGGGGCAAAGTCCCCAGAATTGAAGTGGGTACTAGTGATACCCCATCCTCTGAGGACAAGATCACATCCTTGCAAACTGAGAAATCCAAACCCGCACTACTGGGAGTGGCCCGAGGTAATTTATGTATGGTAAATTCAGGGGCTTCTGGATAGAGCATGCCCCTTGATGTGGATTTCTCAGCATCCTCTCTTTCTTTTTTGGGGCTGAGAGGTTGCCCAGAATCTAGTTTTTTGTTTTTTCTTCCTGTTTTTCTTTAGCTTTGCCTCTAAACAAAGGAGTTCCATCTCTGTGGAACTTTGAATTACAATCTTTTTTCCAATGTCTCCCCTTTTCATATCTAGGGCAAAGTCCAGGGGGTGTCCCCTTTTCAGGTACATCCCCTTTTTTCCCATTCTGGCACTCTCTCTGAATGTGTCCTATCTTCCCACATTTGAAACATGTGGGGTTGGAGGGTCCTCTTCCTCCGTAAGTCTTCCTCACATAGGCGCTATAAGTCTCCCCCCCTCATTGCTGCAGCATAAGCCATCCCTTGGATTACAGCTGGAGAGGCATCTATACAGGCCTTTATAAAGTCCTGTATCATTCCTGTTTTCTTAATAGGTCTTATGAGATCCTGACAGAGCGTATTGGCATTTTCCCATGCCAGTTGTTTTAATAATATTTCTGTTCCTTCCGAAGGTGGTAACATTCTATGAATAGCCTCCTCTAGCCTTGAAACAAATTCCTGATAAGGTTCTTCATTGCCTTGTTTAATTCCTGACAAAGTAGTTCCCTTGGCACCAGGAGGTGGCAGCTTCTTCCAAGCCTGTACGGCATTGTCTGTTATTGCTTCCAATATTTCCTTAGGGATAGTAGCCTGTGACTGGGGGGTGGTATGCTTCCCAGTCTCAAGGAGCATATCCATGTCTGGTTTTGGTCCTCTACGTTTAAGAAATTGTGTCACTGTTTGCTTTGACCTATCCTCATATTCTGTTCTCCAGAGGATGTAATCCCCTGGGCTCAGGGTTGCCTTTGCTGTTTGATGCCAATAATACGGCATCAGCCAATGACTTGCAGCCACATCCAATACTTGTAGAGTATAAGGAGCTGAGGATCCTGACGTTTTAACAGCCAATTGTAATTCTTTAAGAGTTTTAAAAGACAGAGGCTCCCATACAGGCCTTTCACTATGCATCCCTTCTGCTACAGGAAAGGAGAAAATGACAGTCCCAGAAAGTCTCCAGTCCTTCTTGCCTCCTCCATAGCTGACTGAAAGCCTGATGGAGCTAAAGGCCTCCTTTTCCTATATTTTTCTGTCCTTTTAACGGGGAATGTTGTGTATAGAGGACCCCCAGCATAATAATGATCTCGATCTCTTGAAGGGCCATGCTTAGAGGCCTCTTCAAAATCAGAGTCATTAGAATCCTCATCATCATCTGATTTAAAATTTGTTTCTAAAGTCTCAAATGGAGGCTTTTTGTCATCAGTCCCATGCAGCTGAATTGGGTTGTTTAGAGGTTTGGCTTCCTGATCACCTTCTACAGATAAAGTTTCATGTATGAGACCTTCAAAATCTGAATTATTTGCTAATATCCCTCTCATCTGCAGCCACAGGGGATAAGCATGTTTGGGGAGTTCCCCTTTACCATGCTCCTGCACATGCTTTCTCATTTCTTTACCAACTTGTTTCCAATCAGATAAATCAAGCGTGCCTTCCTCCAGGAATCAAGGACTGACTTTTTTAACAAAGTCAAGAAAATCTTTCAGTACCTTTTCAGAAAGCTGCAAACCTCTGCCTGCCATCATATGCTTGAGTACAGAAAGGAACATTCGCTCTTGCTTTGAATCGTTATGCCCCATAATTTGCCTCCTCACTCGTAACCAGTCAATCTTTACTGACGAGTCTGCAGCACTCTGGCGAGGGCCTTATCTGTTACCTGGGAAAAAGAGAAAGAGAGAGAAAAGTTTTACCTATACGAGAGTCCCTGTTCGAAGTGCCAACTGCCGCAAGCCAACCCAGTCGGGATTTCTTTAACCTGCAAGAAATCAAGGTCTGTACAGGAGGGCACAGATTTAGGCGAAAAATAACTGGACGTGACACCAGAGAGAGTTTTGGATCTAGTGCGTCTTTACTGAAATCAAGTTAAATTTTTATACAGGCAGGTAACACAGGGAACGCAGGCAGGAGAGGGGGGAAGGGTCGAGCTGACAGGCAGGTAACACAGGCAACGCAGGCAGGAGATTTGCATTTCCTTGGGAACAAAGGGCTTATTGTCTTAGCATTTTACAGCTGGATTTACAAGGCCAACAAGATAAGTCAAAGTAGGTTTTTAGCTTAAACTGTCTCAATAAAACAGCAGTCTTAAACTCACAAACCATGAAAAGTCTTTGTTTCTTTTGAAGTTTCAATTTGATGTTTCTCATTCTTCTTGGGGTTGTTTGTTATCTCCAGGTTGTTTGCTATCTCCAGGTTGTGTTTTAACCACAAGCCGGGAAAAGGAGCCTTTTAGCTCTTCACAAATTACACAGAGTTTTTCTTAAATTACACAGAGTTTTTCTTAGTTAAAGGCCATGTGCCTTTAACTAAGTGTTACACTTTAACATGTATAACTGTAGCTAAACTTTATCTTACTAACTTTATTAGATGTAGCTTTCTGCTTAAAGGACTGAGTCTTATTGTTATTAAGTTTGGAAGGACACTTTTGTTATTAGTAACTAACCTATGATCTCACTCAGTGTAATGTTTGCAATATACTTTTTAGGACAAAGGAACCTTTAAATGTTGTATCTCTGTATGATTTTACTTAGGTTAATGAGGCTTCTGTTTGCCTGAATTATTTTTAAGCATGTTTAACTGTCCCTTATCTGGGACTGAGGTTGTGCTGAACTCAGGAAGAGAGTCAAAAGACAATGTACAAACTCCAACACTCATGAAGCATAACATCTTTGTAATGCATCGTGATCTTAGAAGCTAAGGGGGGGGGACTCTATCACTGACCACCAGGGAGCTTAGTCTCATGAGACTCAAATCTCCTTCGTCCATTTTTATGCTCACACAGACGACACTGGAGTTGGTGTGACAGTCTGATATTAAAATAGCAACACCTGCTTTTTTTTTTTTTTTTTTTTTTGGTACCATTTGCTTGGAATATTTTTTTCCATCCTTTCACTTTAAGGTAGTGTCTGTCCTTGAAGGTTAGATGTGTTTCTTGTTGACAGCATATGGATGGATTCTGTTTCCTAATCCAATCTCCCAGTCTGTGTCCTTTGATTGGGGAATTTAGTCCATTAATATTTAAGGATATGACTGATAGGTCTGTGTTGATTCCTTTTGCCTTGTTACCCATTTGCGGTTTGGGTTTAGTTTTCTACTTCTGCAGTTATGCATTTATTGATTGCTCTTTCTAGGTGCCAGGGGATGGTTGCCCCTTTCATCTTTTCTTTGAATTGCTTCAAGTATTCTCTGAAGGGTTGGTCTTCTGGCCATGTATTCTTCAACTTGTTTATGTCATGGAAGGGTTTTCTCTCTCCTTCAATTATAATCGACATTTTTGCTTTGTATTGTAACCTGGGTTTGCATCTATTGTCCTTTAACACTTAGAATGCTTTGCTCCAGTTTCTTCTTGCTTTCATAGTTTGCATTGCGAAGTCAGTTGTAATTCTGATAGGTTTCCCCTTATAGGTCACTTGTTTTTCTCTTGCGGCTTTAAGGATTTTGTCTTCGTTTTGGGTGTCTAGCATTTTAACTCTGATGTGGCATGGAGAATTTCTTTTCTGATCTTGTCTGCTTGGAGTTCTATGTGCTTCTTGTATACGTACTGGTTTGTCTTTTTTCCGTTTGGGGAAGTTTTCATCTATTATTCTGTTGAAGATATGATCAATAACATTCTCTTGGGATTCTTCTCCTTCTTCTACTCTTATGATTTGGAGGTTCGATCTTTTCATAGTGTCCCACAGTTCCTGTCATTCCACTTTTGTGTATTTTTAAATTTTTCATAATCTTTTCTTGAGGTTTTTAGTTGTTCTGTGTTATCTTCCCAGTCCTATATTCTTTGTTCTGCTTCCTCCATTCTGCCTCTGTGGCTTTTTCCACTCCTTTCTTCTTGATTGGATGAGTGTTTGATTTCCTTTTTCATTTCCTCTTCTGATTTCTTCCGTATTTCTACTTCTTTTTGGAGCTTCTCAATCTCTTCCTGTAGCTCTTTGCTTCGGTGCTTGGTTTCCTTATCTTTTTCAGCATGGGATCTTTTCAGCGTTTCCACTTCCTTCCGGAGTTTGTCATTCTCTCTCTCTAGGTCCTTCTTGAGTTCTTCATTCTCTTTTCTTAGTTCTTTGATTGCTCTTTATAGTGTTGTAGTTCTTTAAATATGTTCCCAATTGTGTTTCTGATATCTGTGTCCTGGGCCATCCCCAGAGGGATCCCACTGTAGGAATCTTCCATAGCGTTGGTAGAGTTTGATGTGGGATTATCCTGCCCCTTTCCTGTGTTGTCTCTTCTTTGTGTTCCTCACATAATAGCTTCTCCTTGTCGGTATTCCAAATGCCTCTTCATTGTGTTGAAGACTTGCTTTGCTTGCCTCCTTCAGATGTCTTCATAATCTCAGGTGGCAGGGGTTGGGGGGGAGGGGGACGACTCTGACTGTGGGTGGGCTCTTTAATACGGGCCCTGGAACCTGCGCTTGCCTGAGCTGCTCTCAGCAGATCTCAGATAGACTCACAAAACCCCACCTTTAATACTTGATGGGAGGATAACTCCGCCCCCACAGCCACAAAAGCCAACCAAGCCAAAGACAACTGGACTAATGGATTAACTAGATGAAATCAACCAACAATCAGCCTTCCTTCCCATTTGGAACAAGGGCCAGAGGGTCAGCAGATTTGGTTTGGTGGCTCTGCACCTTTGTGTGGGCTGCCCAGAAGTAACTGGGGCAGGTACTTTTGTAGGTGGAATCTTTCTGGGGATAAGCTAGGGGGTCGTGTCTCTGAGGACTTCTGGACAGCACCGCCCCTTGCCTTTGGAGCCGGTTCCAGAGGGTCGGCAAATTTGGGTCAGTGGCTCTGCACCTTTGTGTGGGCTGCACGGAAGTCACTCGGGAAGGTACTTTTGGAGGTGGACTCTTTCTGGAGCTGCAGCTAGGGGGTCGTGTCTCTGGGGACTTCTGGGTGGGACCGCCCTTTGCCCTTGGAGCCAGGCCAGAGGGTCTGCAGATTTGGGTCAGTGGCTCTGCACCTTTGTGCCAGCAGCCCAGAAGTCACTGGGTCAGGTAATTTTGGAGGTGGACTCTTTCCGGGGCTGCATCTAGGGGGTTGTGTCTCTGCAGACTTCTGGGCAAGACTGCCTTTTGCCTTTGGAGCCAGGCCAGAGGGTCGGCACATTTGGGTCGGTGACTCTGCACCTTTGTGCGGGCTGCCTGGAAGTCACTCAGGCAGGTACTTTTGGAGGTGGACTGTTTCTGGGGCTGCAGCTAGGGGGATGTGTCTCTGAGGATTTCTGGATGGCACCACCCTTCGTCTTTGGAGCCGGGTCCAGAGGGTCAGCGGATTTGGGTCGGTGGCTCTGAACCATTGTACAGGCTGCCTGGAAGTCACTGGGGCAGGTAATTTTGGAGGTGGACTCATTCCGGGGCTGCAGCTAGGGGGCCGTGTCTCTGAGGACTTCTGGGCAGGACTGACCTTCGCCTTTGGAGCTGGGTCCAGAGGGTCAGCGGATTTGGGTTGGTGTCTCTGCACCTTTGTGTGGGCTACCCGGAAGTCACTTGGGCAGGTACTTTTGGAGGTGGACTATTTCTGGGGCTGCAGCTAGGGGGTCGTGTATCAGAAGACTTTTGGTTGGGACTGCCCTTCGCCTTTGTAGCCCTGGCCAGAGGGTTGGCGGATTTATGTGGGTGGCTATGCACCTTTGTGCGGGCTGCCTAGAAGTCACTCAGGCAGGTGCCGGGAAGTGGGCTACATCAGGCATATACCCCCACCCTCCCCACCTTTGGAGATCAGTGAGAATCCAAGTGGACTTTTGTTTTGGAGAACCTTCAGAACAAGAAGTGAAGAGTGCTTTGGAGTCTAATATCAAATATATAAACAAAATTGAAATCTAGACAAGTCAATACTCCATAAACAAGGAGGAGGAAAGGGGGAAAAAGCATCTGAAGGAGGAAAGCAAAACCATGTGCTAACATAGGGAAAAGGTATTTGTGATCTGAACCACAAAAGGGAAGCCCATATGCCAGGGACATGACGAAGGGACAACATGGGAAAGGCACAGGATAATCCTGCATCAAGCTCTACCAAACCTGTAGGAGATAGCTACAATGGGAACCCCTTGGAGGAGGCCCAAGGAAGAGATCTTAGAGGAATAATTGCAGACCTAAGCAGAGAAATTAAACAACATAAAGAGGAATTCAGAGAACTGAAGAGAGAGAATGAAAAACTCAAAAAGAACCTAGAGGGATACAATGACAAACATCAGAAAGAACTAAAGGAACAGATTGGCAAACTCCATAAAGAACTAGAGGGAGAAAGAAATAAAGAATACAAATAATTGAAGAGAGAGAATGAAAAACTCAAAAAGGACCTAGAGCGATACAATGACAAACTTCAGAAAGAACTAAAGGAACAGAACGAAAAACTCCAGAAAGAACTAGAAGGAGAAAAAAAAACTCTGAAAGGAAGTAGAAGCACTGAAAAAGGAAGCCAACCAATGAAGTAAGGAGCACCAAGAATAGATTCAGAAGCTCAAAAAGGAAATGGAAATACTAAAGAAAACACAGGATCAAACGAAAAAAGGAATTAGAACACTGAAACAATCAAGAAGAAAGGAAAGGAAAAAGCCTCAGAAGTAGAATGGAGGAAGCAGAAAAAAGAATATCAGATCTGGAAGATAACACAGAACAATTAAAACGCTCAAATAAAAATCATGAAAAATTTAAAAACACACAAAAGTGGAACAACCAAGAAATATGGGACATTATGAAAAGATCAAATCTCCGCACCATAGGAATAGAGGAAGGAGAAGAATCTCAAGAGAATAGTATTGATCAGATCTTCAACAGAATAATAGATGAAAATTTCCCAAGGAGGGCGGGACCCGGGCGCTGGGCCAGAGGGTCCGGAGAGTCCGGCGGCCAGGGCGGCTGCGCCTTTGGGCAGGATACCCAGAAGCCACCTGGGCGAGTAGCTTGGGAGCTGGGGCCTTGAGGGCGGGACCCGGGCGCTGGGCCAGAGGGTCCGGAGAGTCCGGCGGCCAGGGCGGCTGCGCCTTTGGGCAGGATACCCAGAAGCCACCTGGGCGAGTAGCTTGGGAGCTGGGGCCTTGAGGGCGGGACCCGGGCGCTGGGCCAGAGGGTCCGGAGAGTCCGGCGGCCAGGGCGGCTGCGCCTTTGGGCAGGATACCCAGAAGCCACCTGGGCGAGTAGCTTGGGAGCTGGGGCCTTGAGGGCGGGACCCGGGCGCTGGGCCAGAGGGTCCGGAGAGTCCGGCGGCCAGGGCGGCTGCGCCTTTGGGCAGGATACCCAGAAGCCACCTGGGCGAGTAGCTTGGGAGCTGGGGCCTTGAGGGCGGGACCCGGGCGCTGGGCCAGAGGGTCCGGAGAGTCCGGCGGCCAGGGCGGCTGCGCCTTTGGGCAGGATACCCAGAAGCCACCTGGGCGAGTAGCTTGGGAGCTGGGGCCTTGAGGGCGGGACCCGGGCGCTGGGCCAGAGGGTCCGGAGAGTCCGGCGGCCAGGGCGGCTGCGCCTTTGGGCAGGATACCCAGAAGCCACCTGGGCGAGTAGCTTGGGAGCTGGGGCCTTGAGGGCGGGACCCGGGCGCTGGGCCAGAGGGTCCGGAGAGTCCGGCGGCCAGGGCGGCTGCGCCTTTGGGCAGGATACCCAGAAGCCACCTGGGCGAGTAGCTTGGGAGCTGGGGCCTTGAGGGCGGGACCCGGGCGCTGGGCCAGAGGGTCCGGAGAGTCCGGCGGCCAGGGCGGCTGCGCCTTTGGGCAGGATACCCAGAAGCCACCTGGGCGAGTAGCTTGGGAGCTGGGGCCTTGAGGGCGGGACCCGGGCGCTGGGCCAGAGGGTCCGGAGAGTCCGGCGGCCAGGGCGGCTGCGCCTTTGGGCAGGATACCCAGAAGCCACCTGGGCGAGTAGCTTGGGAGCTGGGGCCTTGAGGGCGGGACCCGGGCGCTGGGCCAGAGGGTCCGGAGAGTCCGGCGGCCAGGGCGGCTGCGCCTTTGGGCAGGATACCCAGAAGCCACCTGGGCGAGTAGCTTGGGAGCTGGGGCCTTGAGGGCGGGACCCGGGCGCTGGGCCAGAGGGTCCGGAGAGTCCGGCGGCCAGGGCGGCTGCGCCTTTGGGCAGGATACCCAGAAGCCACCTGGGCGAGTAGCTTGGGAGCTGGGGCCTTGAGGGCGGGACCCGGGCGCTGGGCCAGAGGGTCCGGAGAGTCCGGCGGCCAGGGCGGCTGCGCCTTTGGGCAGGATACCCAGAAGCCACCTGGGCGAGTAGCTTGGGAGCTGGGGCCTTGAGGGCGGGACCCGGGCGCTGGGCCAGAGGGTCCGGAGAGTCCGGCGGCCAGGGCGGCTGCGCCTTTGGGCAGGATACCCAGAAGCCACCTGGGCGAGTAGCTTGGGAGCTGGGGCCTTGAGGGCGGGACCCGGGCGCTGGGCCAGAGGGTCCGGAGAGTCCGGCGGCCAGGGCGGCTGCGCCTTTGGGCAGGATACCCAGAAGCCACCTGGGCGAGTAGCTTGGGAGCTGGGGCCTTGAGGGCGGGACCCGGGCGCTGGGCCAGAGGGTCCGGAGAGTCCGGCGGCCAGGGCGGCTGCGCCTTTGGGCAGGATACCCAGAAGCCACCTGGGCGAGTAGCTTGGGAGCTGGGGCCTTGAGGGCGGGACCCGGGCGCTGGGCCAGAGGGTCCGGAGAGTCCGGCGGCCAGGGCGGCTGCGCCTTTGGGCAGGATACCCAGAAGCCACCTGGGCGAGTAGCTTGGGAGCTGGGGCCTTGAGGGCGGGACCCGGGCGCTGGGCCAGAGGGTCCGGAGAGTCCGGCGGCCAGGGCGGCTGCGCCTTTGGGCAGGATACCCAGAAGCCACCTGGGCGAGTAGCTTGGGAGCTGGGGCCTTGAGGGCGGGACCCGGGCGCTGGGCCAGAGGGTCCGGAGAGTCCGGCGGCCAGGGCGGCTGCGCCTTTGGGCAGGATACCCAGAAGCCACCTGGGCGAGTAGCTTGGGAGCTGGGGCCTTGAGGGCGGGACCCGGGCGCTGGGCCAGAGGGTCCGGAGAGTCCGGCGGCCAGGGCGGCTGCGCCTTTGGGCAGGATACCCAGAAGCCACCTGGGCGAGTAGCTTGGGAGCTGGGGCCTTGAGGGCGGGACCCGGGCGCTGGGCCAGAGGGTCCGGAGAGTCCGGCGGCCAGGGCGGCTGCGCCTTTGGGCAGGATACNCTAGGTGCCGTAACTGGCTCAATGACGGTCAGTCTTCTAGGTGCCGTAACTGGCTCAATGACGGTCAGTCTGCTAGGTGCCGTAACTGGCTCAATGACGGTCAGCCTGCTAGGTGCCGTAACTGGCTCAATGACGGTCAGTCTGCTAGGTGCCGTAACTGGCTCAATGACGGTCAGCCTGCTAGGTGCCGCAACTGGCTCAATGATGGTCAGCCTGCTAGGTGCTGTAACTGGCTCAATGATGGTCAGTCTGCTAGGTGCTGTAACTGGCTCAATGATGGTCAGTCTGCTAGGTGCTGTAACTGGCTCAATGACGGTCAGCCTGCTAGGTGCTGTAACTGGCTCAATGACGGTCAGTCTGCTAGGTGCTGTAACTGGCTCAATGACGGTCAGTCTGCTACGTGATGTAACTGGCCAGGTGTAGAAGTGATACTCATCACCACATCTGCTTGTTGAAAGAGTGGCAAAGAACAGAGAGACATTCAGAAGGGAGCCCACAGGAGCATGGTGGCAAAGGAGCCCTCCAGAGGGGCTGCACGTGGAGGGAGCCTGGACGTGCTGATTGCTGGCTTCCATAGCTTCTATACTCTCACCACAGGTAACCAATGCTTAAAAGGCTGGAAACATCCCTTAATAACCACAGCTAGCTCTGGATAGTTGGGTCTGTACCAGGACCAACACACCAGGGCAGCTGATTCTTATTGGAAGTTACTATGGTGTCAGAGCTGCTAGGCACTTTCTTTCAGCATCTCATTTAAGCTCAACAGAAATATCAAAAAGAAGCATGGCTATGTTACCATCTTCATGTTAAGGCAAAACACAGAAAGGTTAAGTAACTCGCCCAGAGTCTCACAGCTTGGAAGTGGCGAAGCTGGGGTGAGAACCCACATCTGACTCTAGAGTTGAGGTTCTCCACCAAAAGCCTCTCATGAGCCGAGGGATGTGAACAGTATCAAGCTGATGAGAAGGTCTGAGTCTTTGGCTTGGGAGGCGTCTGAATAATACCAAACCCTCATGGCTCACTTCAACCTTCAACTTTGCTTAACCAGTCACAGAATTCACCAGAATCCTCTGGAAACTCAGTGCCCCTCCCTTTAGCTTCTTCCCAGCCTATCACATCCTACCATTCTGTTGGTAAGGTTCTCTGCTATGCTCTTGGCCTTCCCTTGAATTTGGCCATGCAATTAGAAAACTCTATGCCTATTCATGATCAAGGAGGGCCAGCAAGCATTGTCTAAATGTTCCACACTGGCATGAGAGTCTTGAGACCTGGCCCCTGCCCAGGGGATGCTCTTTACAGGAGATGGGGAAACATGGGACATTGCACTGACTACTGAGTTCCTTCTGAAAAATGAAGAAATCGTGTTAATGATATACTCATGTCATATCCAGATGTCACGAGTTCAAGACTGTGGGGAAATGAACATTCAGCAGGAATCAAATGTGTCCCTTGTCATCCAAGGACTATGGTATCTAGACCAACTATTATTAGGAGAACCATCCATGGGACAAAGAGGTGCAGTTCCCAGGCATATGAGGGAGCAAGGTAGAGGCAGATGCCAGGGCTTCCCCTTGACAAACAGGCATGAGGCTTAAGTGATGAATTCGCTGCTAAAAACAGTCAGAAGCAGCACAGTGGAGGAGAGGCCGCTGCCGGCCTAGGAGCCAGTGCCGGTTGCTGCCCCCTACCCCCTTCACTTCCCAAACCGGCTGCTGTGGATCCAGCATGCCACACTGACAGAGAGGGCCAGTGCTGCCCCAGGGGCTGGCAGTAAGGAGCCCAGTGTCCTGCATCAGGTCTAGCGATCTTGTAAAAGAAAATTCATTAGAGTATACTGCAATTCCTCATACATGATAAGAGAAATACTATTTTAAACTTTTGCTTTGTATATGTACATATTTATATAAAAGAAATCCTTATCTCAATGATCTACAACTTCATCCTTTTAAAAATGAGGAAATAAGCTGGGCGTGGTGGCCTTTAATCCCAGCACTAGGGAGGCAGAAGCAGGCAGATCTCTGTGAGTTCAAGGCCACCCTGGTCTACAGAGCAAGCTCCAGGCCAGTTGGGAACTAAAGGGAGACCCTGTCTCAAAAATACACACACAAAAAAAAAAA
>VZQC01005384.1:467090-485555 GCA_009823505.1 Rhizomys pruinosus
GGTCTACATAGCAAGCTCCAGGCCACCTGGGACTAAAGGAAGACCCTGTCTCAAAAAAAAAAAAAAAACAAAACAAAAAAACCCAAAACAAACAAACCTCAAATGGACATCCACCAAATACTAATAGCTCTATTGAAGAACCCTATAGGGACTCCTTAGATATAACTAAGGATACAGGTCTTAAAAGAATAATTAATAAACATGATTGGAGAAATTAAGGAATTTAGAGAGCATATAAACAAAGAAGTCCAATGATAAACTGGAATGAAATTACAAAAGATAGAGAAACATTGAATAAAATTCAAGTTGAAATGAAAAAAGAAATCCAACAATCCACAAACCACTTGGAAAGGATGGGAGAAAGTCTTAATAACAGAATGGATGTAGAAAATAGAAAAGACTAGAAGACAATATGGAAGAACTGGATTGATCAAGTAAAGATTATAAAGAATTAAAAAAAAAAACAAGAATGGAATAGCTGGGAACTGTGGGACACTGAAAAGGACAAACGTAAGAATCATAGGAAATAGCCAGGCGCGGTGCACACGCTGTTAATCCTAGTACTTGGGAGGCAGAGGCAGGTGAATCTTTGTGAGTTCAAGGCCAGCCTGGTCTACAGAGTGAGTTCCAGGACAGCTGGGGCTACAGGGAGACCCTGTCTCGAAAAGACCAAAAAAAAAAAAAAATCATAGGAATAGAAGAGGAAGAAGATTCACAGGATAATAGTATTGCTCAGATTTTCAACAGAATTGTAGAGGAAAAATTTTCCCAAATTAAAGACATACCTATACAAATATAAGAAGCATATAGAACACCAAGTAGACAGAACCAGAAAAGAAATTCCCCATTCCATATCATAGTAAAAACACTAGATATTCAAAGCAAAGAGGAGATACTGAGGGTGACAAAAGAAAAATAAGTCACTTACAAAGGAAGACCTATCAGAATTACAGCTGATTTTTTTTCATTACAAACAATGAAAGCCAGAAGAGCTAGGTCTAAAGTAGTCCCAGTTCTAAATGACTATAGATGTCAACCTATAATACTTTATCCAGCAAAACTGTCTATTATAATTAAAAGAGAAAGGAAAAGGTTCCATGACATAAATAAGTTGAAAGAATTCTTGTCCAGAAAGCCAGAGAATATTTGAAGCAATACAAAGAGCAGAGGGTAGGGACAACAATAACCAGCCAGCACCAGAAAATAAATGATACTACTGCTACTAGGGAAATAAAAACCTAGGGCAAGAATGCATCAGAAATCAAAATGATTGGAAGTAATATAATTCTTTCAACAATAACTCTAAATATCAATAGACAAAATTAAGTGACATAAACTGGTAGAATGGATTAAGAAACAAAACCCATCTTTTTTGTTGTCTGCAAGAAACCTATATCACCTTTAAAGGCAGGCATTATCTCAAGGTTTAAGGATGGAAAAAAATAATATAAGCAAATAGCACTAAGAAATAAGCAGGAGTCACTATTCTAATATCAGCTAAAAAACAGACTTCAAATAAAAACTAATCAGAAGAGATGAAGAGGGTCATTATCTTATCAAAGGAACAAATAACCAAGAAGATATCACAATCATTAATTTATACACACCAAATTCAGGCACACCGAACTTTATAAACACAATTTTACAGGACTTTAAGGCACAGACTGACACTGGCACACTAATAGCAGGGGACTTTAATACCCCACTCTGTCCATTAGACAGATGAACTGGGCAAAGAATAGACAGAGAGACATCTGAACCGAAAAAGATGATATACCAAATAATGGAATCATAAAGATATATCATTTCAATGCTCTACTAACCACATATGGCTTCTTCCTACTTACTGGATGTCCTAGTTTGTCTTCCATTGCTGTGACAAAACACTCTGACCGACACCAACTTGGGGAGGAAAGGGTTTATTCAGCTTACATCTCCTGGGTCACAGTTCATCACTCAGGGAACCCAAGGCAGGAACTCAGGGCAAGAACCTGGAGGCAGGAGCTGAAGCACAAGCCATGGAGGAATGCTGTTCACTGGCTTGCTCCCCTGGCCCATGCCCAGCCTGCCTTTTTATACTGTACACAACAACCTGCCCAGGGTGGCACCACTCATTGTGGGCTGGGCCCTCCCACACTGCTCAACCATCAAGACAATACTCCACAGATGTGGCCACAGGCCAATTCAATGGAGCCAATTCCCCAATTGAGGCTCCCTCAACCCAGGTGTGTCAAGTTGACACTAAAGCTATCCAGCACACTGGTTAAACTCCTTTGAAACTTGAGGCAAGGTTTTTGGTAACCTGCTTGCTGATAAATAAATGGCCATGTATGCTAAGATTGATAAATCACAGTAGGGTTTTCTTGGTCCTCAAGGATAGTAGTTAATTCAAAGGAAAGATTATTTCTGCCTCAGGGATCTGTCCATTTCAGCATTTAGTTATTTTTTATTTTTAAGACATTTGACCATTAAGCAAAACATCTTTGGTGTGAATAGACAGGCTTTTTGCCAAACCTGTGTAAAACATCTCTGAACATCTGGAAAGATATGGTCATCTAGAACCTACTCCAAGACTTGTGAGGATATTTCAAAGTCTTTATTTTATAGTGGTATATTCAAAATAATTGTACCATCTATATAAATGGGTATAAATATTGAAAATATTATAAATTATAACAGGGCAAATCTCTTAAGACATGTTATTTAGTTTCACAGCATTAACTAAAAGCCTTGGTATAAGGTTAAAATGGAAAGAGAACAAATAAATGATCTAACACTGCAGCTAAAAACACTTGAGAGACAACAACAAATTAACCCTAAACCCAACAGACAGGAAGAAATAATGGAGAAGGAATATAAGGAGACCTTCCCAATCATAATAGCCTCCCCCCAAAATAACTAGGAATAAACCTAAACAAAGACACCAAAGATATCTACAACAAAAATTTTAAAACCTGAAGAAGGAGATTGAAAATGACATCAAAAGATGGAAAGACCTCCCATGCTCATGGGTTGGAAAAATGACTATAGTGAAAATGTCCATTCTACCCAAATCAATATACAGATTCAATGCATTCCCAATCAAAATCCCCATGAGCTTTTTCACATACTTGGAAAAAAATCCTTAAATTCACATGGAAAAACAAAAACCCCCAAATAGCTAAAGCAACCCTGAGTGAAAAGTGCAGTACAGGGAGATTACTTTACCAGACTTTAAGCTATATTACAGGGTTATAGTCATAAAGACAGCCTGGTATTGGCAAAAAGCAGACCCACTGACCAATGGAACAAAATTGAAGATCCAAGCTTGAGCTATATAACTATATAACTTCAGTCACCTCATATTTGACAAAGGGCCCAAAAAAGCTCAATGGAGGAAAGATCTTCAGCAAATGGTGTTGGAAAAACTGGATCACCATTTGTAGAAGAACAAAATTAAACCCCTACCTCTCACCCTGTACAAAAATAAACCCCAAGTGGATCAAAGATCTTAACCTGAAACACGAAAGCCTGAAGGTGATAGAAGAAAAAGTCAGCAGCAACCTACAAGACATAGGCGTAGGAAAAGACTTTCTAAATCAAATGGTCAGTTGCACAGGAAATAAGGACAACAGCTGACAAGTGGGACCTCATCAAACTCAAAAGCTTTTGTACAGCTAAAGAAGCAATCAAGGAAGGGAAGAGAAAACCCACAGAGTGGGAGGAAACCTTCACCACTGATACATCTGATAGAGCACTAATATCCAGAATATATAAACTTAAAAAACAAAGAAAGAAAGCAAATGACCTACTCAAAAGATGGAATAAAGAGATGAACAGAGGCTTCACCAATAAGGAAGTAAAGATGGCTGAGAAACATCTTAAACAGGGTTCAACATCATTAATAATTAAGGAAATGCAAATTAAAACCACACTAAGTTATCATCTCACTCCAATAAGACTGGCCAAGATTCAAGAAAACAAAAGACACCAAATGCTAGAGAGGTTGTGGGAAAAGGGGAACATTCATCCACTGCTGGTGAGAATGTAAACTGGTACAACCACTGTGGAAAGNGTAAAGAAAAGACCCCGAATAGCCAAAGCAACCTTGAGTGAAAAGAGCAATACAGGGGGGATCACTATACCAGACATCAAACTATACTACAGGGCTATAGTCATAAAAACAGCCTGGTACTGGCACAAAAACAGACAAGTTGACCAATGAAATAAAACTGAAGATCCAATCATGAGCTCATACAATTTCAGCCACCTCATACTTGACAAGGGGGCCAAGAATACACATTGGAAGAAAGATAGATTCTTCAGCAAGTGGTGTTGGCAAAACTGAATCACCACTTGTAGAAGAATGAAATTAAACCCCTATCTCTCACCCTGTACAAAAGTAAACTCCAGATGGATCCAAGACCTCAACGTGAAACGCCAAACTCTGGAGGTGATAGAAGAGAAACTTGGCAGCAGACTACATGACATAGGCATAGGAAAAGTCTTCCTAAACCAGACAGCAGCTGCACAAGAAATAAGATCGACAATTTGCAAGTGGGACCTCATTAAACTCAAAAGTTTCTGTACATCAAAAGAAAAAATAAAGGTAGTGAAGAGAAAACCCACAGAGTGGGAGGAAAACTTCATTGCAGATACATCTGACAAAGCATTAATTTCCAGAGTATACAAGCTACTCAAAAAACAGAGAAGAAAGAAAACAAATGAATCACTCAAAAGATGGAGCAAAGATCTGAATAGAGACTTCACAGAGGAGGAATTAGTGATGGCCGAGAAACATCTTAAGAAATGTTCAACATCACTGATAATTAAGGAAATGCAAATTAAGACCACTTTGAGATATCATCTTAATCCAATAAGACTGGCTAGGATCAGGAATAAGAATGATACCAAGTGCTGGAGAGGTTGTGGGGAAAGGGGAACACTCATCGATTGCTGGTGGGAATGTAAGCTTGTACAGCCACTATGGAAAGCAGTGTGGATAACCCTTAGAAGACTCAAAATGTGCCTGCCATTTGACCCAGTCATACAACTCCTGGGTATATACCCACAAGACACATCCTACTTCAAAGATACATGCACAGCTATGTTTATTGCAGCTGTGTTCACTATAGCAAAAAGCTGGAACCAGCCCATGTGCACCTCAACTGACAAGTGGATAGAGAAAATGTGGTACATGTATACAACGGAGTTCCATGCAGCGGTAAAGAGGGACAACATCATGAACTTTGCAGGTGAATGGATGGAGCTAGAAGACATTATGCTAAGTGAAGTAACACAGTCCCAGAATAACAAACGACACATGGTGTACCTCATATGTGGTTGCTAGTACAAATAACCCAGATATAAATATTTCTTGTGGAGAAGGATGAATATTAAAGAACAACAACAGAAATACTACATCAGAATATGGACTGAAATGGTGAATTGGGAAAGGGGGGTGGGGCGGGAGAGGGACATGGGTGTATATTAGAATAATGCATATTTAATTGACATGAGTTCCACAAGTATCCAGTTTTGCCCAGACACTGTCTACAGGATACATGGTGTTTAAGGACTTAGAAAAGTAAATATGTGTATATTAAAGAACATTGGTTTACAGGCTCTGATAAAAATGGTAATGCATCTGAGTTAAATGGAGATATAAATCGCTGTTGTCCACATTTGTTCTACATAAAATCTGTATAACAATAACTTTGGGATTGGAACATACAAATGTTCTCTATAATTTCTCTGTTGTACAGTATCACCTTGTAGCATTCTCTTTCACCTATAAGATGATTTAGCATAAAAATTAAGTTTGCATCCCAAGTTAATCACATATGGTCACTCAAAACAGTATGGGTGATTTTGATGAAATCTGTGCCTTAATTCCACCCTATACGTATGTATAATACAACTGTCTTCTGGAGACTCATGGGTTAAAAAAAGGGGGGGATACAGATAGACATGAAACTTTTTCGTCAAAACCTTGCAATTCAAATCTTAAAACTAACTCTGGGAAAAGATTTGTATGTTCCAACAGGTCAAAATTTCACCAACTTCACAGCTGAGAAAGAAGAGAAACAACTTTGAATTGAGTAGGATGTACCAGAAAGTGCCAACTGGAAGGTTGACCCATCTGAACATTGAAAGGAAGATAAGCCTCAGATTGCTACAAACATCGAACTCCTCTGTGGATCCTAATTGAAACAACTATTTATAATGTGTCCTAATGAAACTTACCTTGTAGGTGCTGCCACGGTTTTAATACAAGAGACTTTCTTGCCTCCTCCCATAGAACAAGGAGATATATGATGATGATGAGTTCGTTCTCCAACTGTAAATTGGAGACAACTATTATAGAGGTAATCTCTTATAAAACTGGTAAAACTGCCTTCTTGAATTGACTAATAGGCATAGGAAATATGAAGAGGATTAGTCTCTATTCAGAACCAAATATATACTAAAGTCTCCTTAAGCTATGCACTTAAGCAAAATATATTAATACAGGAGCTCTGACATCAGCAATGGTTTATTCTACCAAGGGGATGTTGGCCAGGGGATCTAAGCCCCCTCCAAAAGGTAAAGGTTCCTTGCTTCTAAACTGGGATACCTGCAAGAAGAGAATTGATAAGGCCCTGCTGCCAAAGACCTGATGTTAACATGAGAAAGATGTATTGAGACCACACTTGGAAGTATACAGATGGCCTCTGCAATAACAGGGAGTGTTACCAAAGGCCACTAAACCAATGATGCAAATATGGGTCTCCTTGAGTCAAGCAAGACTCCTCCGTCAGCAGCAGCTACACCTCACCTTCCTGGAAATACTGTGCAGCAGAGGCAGCCATATGCCTGTATAACCCAAATCTAATTGGCTATTGGCTCTCACCTTGGAGGAATAACCCATGGCTGATGCCACAAGGTTACATCCTCTACTGGTTAGGAGATGTTATAAGCCACAGTAAGACCATGACATATGTAATAGGAAAAAAATGTAATTCATGGATTAACATACCATCCAAACACATGTGTCTATACCAAAGTAACCTACCATAACTATTAGTGTTGTTTAAATACCTATATATCTAATTGCTTGTGCTTCATTAGTAGGATTAAAAGGTTATTCCTGAACAAACTGTCACCCCATGAAAGGAAACAGCCAGAATTGACCAGAGTCCAAGACAACAGCTCCAGAGAAAGTAGACTGTTTTCCTTCTCATCCACCTGTGTCACTTTTCTAAGCCTAGGGAACAATCGGCGGAAGAGGGGGAATGGTAGAATGTACAGGCTGCAATTGGGGTGAATGGTGAAACTACAGCAATATAGTCTGGACACTCATTTGATCAACTTGATTGAACATACAAGCTTCCCCCCCCCTGGCTGGATGGTGAGTCCCATGGACTGGTGGTTTGGGCACAACAACCTGCAAATTGGTTTTACATGAAGGATGCTTGTATTCATAAATTATCACTTATTACTAAAAAATGAAAAGAAAACTGAGAGAAAGATGCAGGACAGTTATGGCAGAATGCATGATCTGGGATGGGGTGGGGTGGGGTGGAGGGGAAGGGAAAGAGAAATATGCCTGAACTGAATTGGAAAATGATGTATGAAATACACAAAGCATCAATGAAAAAAAAAGCAAAACAAAAAACAATCAGCCTTGCTGAAGCACTCATCTCCTGTCTGCCTACCTGCGCTTGCCTGAGCTGCTCTTGGGAGATCTCAGATAGACTCACACAACCCCACTTTTTGTCATGTTTTCAACTTGTACTTGATCTCCTGCCAATGCAGTAAGGTAAAGTAAATGAAGTGTTTGCATAGTATGACAGAAGGAACATGACTCCCATTGTTTGCAGATGACAGGACTATTTATGTAGAAATTATTAATTGCTTTATAATAGTAAATTCGAGTAAAGAATAAGTATTTATAACAAAGCAATGCAATGTTGAATATGTGAATTGTGGAACTCCAGCAATGGACCATTGAATTTAATATAAAGTAAATCGGTGTTTATCACTACTGATACTCACACAGGTGATAAAGCATTAATATTAGAAAATGGTGATAAACATCTTTGTTTTTAACAAACTTGATATTTTCAAAATAATACCAACAGCAACCTTCCACAATGTTTCTTCAGACAGAAATGCACTGATAACAAATCTTAACATTGTAGGAGAAATCGTGTAACTAGCATGTTCTGAAGATGAGTTTTGAGGATTCCATAGAGCTTGGAGGCAACACTTTTCATTTATCATTGCAGACCCTAATTTTGATGCAATATTTTCTTACTAGAGTCAAGTTTTTTTTCACTGCCAAAAATACATAGACTTGCAATGTAAATGGATGTTGTGGTGATTTAAAACAAAGGAAAATGGCAAAGTGAGTGAAACAGAAAGTGACAGAGGTGAGGATCCAATTTTGCTGATGGACAGAATCTTCCCCCAGGTCCTGGACTGAGGAAAGAGGAGTATCAGCAACAGCCTGCAGCCAAGAGGCCAACCATTAATTCCACACCCAGGGCCAGACCTGTTATTGGTGCTGAAGTGCATTCAATCATGGGGTATTCTCTAACAGAGTTTTCCAAACCTAAGAACCATCTTTTCTTATGGAGACACCTGGAACCTCCAGATTTTTTCACAGACTTTGTCACCAGGAATGGAGTACTGCTGTCTCTCCTGTTCATCTCCTGGCTGCACACAGGGTCTTCTTCTGGCTGTACTGAGCTTCAAACAGAAGTATCCCAAGGGCCACAAGGACAAAGCCAGCCATGCCCATCCTAATGACATTTTCCTTTGTGTGATTCCAGGGATGTGAGTCTGTTGTTGTGGATAAAGAGACCAAGGAGATCAGAAGAGGTCCAGATGCTGCAGGATGTCTGGGATTCACATAGGCGACTTCCTCCCCTGGACAGGGTGCCACCCTTGTTGTCCAGCCCCACAACTGAGAATTACTTTTACTCACCTCTCCTGTGTTTGGATATGTTTTGCAGTAGACTGATGGTCTCACCTGATTCTGAGAAGAGAAAAAGAGGAAGATGTGAGAAGTGCTAAAGAGACCTCAGTGTTTCCCACAAGCTCCACATGTTAATTTTCTGTACTTCTTATTTCCTGTAAATTCACATTGGTCTCATCATATAACTTCATGAAGAACAGGATGAATCCCTTCCCTGCTCATTCTGGGATACAGGATGATTGTCCCTATTGCCTTGGATGGGTTTTCACTGGCTCACTGCCTGTGGATCTATGATACAATATGAAGGAAGGTAGTTCTGGGTCCTGAAGTGTCAGCATCCCTTAAAGTAGTCAATAACTAATCATCATAGTTAAAAATGCACATAAAAGGAGATGGAGGATGGCTCTGTGCTTAAGAGCACTAGTTGCTCTTACAGAAGACCCAGGTTAAAATTCCAACATGGCTGCATATTGGATGATGACCATTCCACTTGATGAATGCTGTAAGGTTTGGAGGAAGCCTGGAGAGGTAGTGGAGGGTCTGCTATTGAATGTTTTTCCTTAGAATGTAAATACAGGAATCGTTACTCTTTTTTATTGCTCAAACCCAATGTCATTATGTTTCCTTTTTACTTTAAAAGCTAGGTTTACTGAACCTTGGATTCTGTTTATCTCCTGTGACCTTGTCTCTACCACATAGACATTGTACCGTAGTAAACCTCTGCAGGCAGTGAGAGATATGTAAGCTTGAGATTCAGAAAAAAAAAACTTTGTCCACCTTTCTTTGAGTTGGTTGTCCATGTTGTTTATCACAGTGGTGGTCCAGATCTCAGAACCAAGAGTTCTTCATAGGCACGTGTACCCAGCTGCAGGCATAACTCTTGCACACAGAAAGAATAAAAAAAGTGCACACAGTAAAATTACTAAAATACACACAGAAACACAGACACACAGACACACAGACACACACAGTTATGGTTTTAACATGTGGCTATATAAATATACATAGTGAGATTAATACTAAAAACTCAAAGGCCTTTTAGTAGGACAATACTAATGGGCATGAATCTTTGAAAATATACATGCACGTAACTATATGATATATTCAATTATAGACATATGCACATTATTAGATATTATCTATGTAGGTATAAGCATGCATATTTGAAGCAAGAAATGTTGGCATTTGGGAAAATTTATATTGTAAAGGATGAACTGCAGTTAAATAAATCTCAGAAGTAAAATCTGTTTCATGTGTACTCACATTTCTGCAACACGATATAGCATATATGTTCATATATAATATATATATATATTATATAATTATATATATAATGCATATATGTCCACTTACATATGTGTATACATTTGCAGTTAAGTGGAAATGATGCCTTGTGGGAAAATGTGGTCTTAACAGGAGGCAGGAGGAAGGAGAAGGCTTAAGTGAGAATATTTACCAAAGGATGCAAATTATTCTATGAAAATGCCATTATGGAACATATCGTCTTAAAATATGAATGCATGCTTTAGAGTATTTATCCCTGAAGAGTACACCAAGATCAAACTGCCTTGCACATCTCAATGATTATTGCTGAAGACAGGGCATACACATAGTAACAGTAAGATATGGAGGATGATAACAAGGAAACAGTTTTCCAGACAGTTGAGTAGTTACTCATAAGAATTCTGGTGACAGCATGCACAAGCTCCAGTAAAGTCAAGACAGTAAAAATCCCAGCATAGATTTGGGGAAGTGATTATGAAACCCCAATCTGAGCTAAGGAAATTTTTGCCACCAATGGCTTCAGAGAGAGGGAGGAAGGAGGATGAGACACGGAGGGAGAGAGGAGAGAGAGAGAGAGCGAGAGAGAGAGAGAGAGAGAGAGAGTTAGTTTAAGAGTTTGACACTTGGTAGGTAATGTCCAGAATCAAGCCAGGAGTAGTTTATTGTTTTGAGCAAGAAGCTCCAACCTCATCATTTGCAATGATCCCCTTAAATGATGCAGCCAGTTCCCTCCATGGAAAGGCAGAAAGGCAGGGCTTCGTGTCTTCCCCAGAAATAAAACTATTATTTTTTTAATTTATTTTTATTGATGCTTTGTGTATGTTTCATACATTCTTTTCCAATTCAGTTCAGGCATTATATCCCGCTTCCTTCCCCCCCCACCCCACCCCTACCCACTCGAGATCGCCCATTCTGCCGTAGAGTCTTCTGTATCTTTTCTCTGCTTTTTTTGTTGTTTTGTTTTCATTTTTCTTTAACAATAAGTAATAATTTTGAGTTACAAGCATCCTTCATGTTAAAACCAATTTGCAAGCAGTTGTGCCCAAACCCACACATCTCATGGTTCCCACCATCCAGCAGGCTGGGGGCTTGTATGTTCAATCAAGTTGATCAAAGATTGTCCAGTCTATATTGTTGTGAGTTTCAACCCATTAACCCCAATCGAAGCCCTTACATTCTAACCGACGCCCCCTCTTCCGCAGATTGTTCTCTAGGCTTAGAAAAGGTGCGACACTGGTGGATGAGAAGCAAAACACTCTACTTTCCTTGGAGCTATGGGCATGTCTTGGTCTCTAGTCAATTCTGGCTGTTTTCTTTCATGGGCTGCCAGCTTGTCCAGGCTTAACCTTTCGATCCTACTAATGAAGCACATGCAATTAGATATTTATGTATTTAAAACAGTATAATATATAGCTTTTTGATCCTACTAGTGAAGTACACACAATTAGATATATGGGTATTTAAACAGTACTAATGGTTATGGTAGGTTACTTTGGTATAGACACAGATGTTTGGGTGGTATGTGAATTCATATCTACATTTTTTCTGTCAAGTATGGCAGGGTCTTCGTGTGGTTTATAATCTCCTAACCATTAGAGGATGTAAGCTTGTGTCATCAGCCGTGGGGTTATTCCTCCAAGGGAGAGAGCCAATAGCCAATTAGATTTGGGATATACAACATATGGCTGCCACTGCTGCCCTGCGCACAGTATTTCTAGCTAGGCAGAGTAGGTGTAGCTGTCGTGTAGGCTGACGGAGGAGTCTTGCTTGACTCAAGGAGACCTAATTTGCTTTATTGGTTTAGTGGTCTTTGGGTAACACTCTCTTGGCATCCCATGAAAAGGGGATGGACCATCTCTGCCATATACTCTGCGAAAAGCTGCAAACACGCCACTGGTCTCCATACATCTTTCCCATGTTTATATCAGGTCTTCAACAGCAGGGCCTTATCGCCTCTCTTCCTGCAGATATCCCAGTTTGGAGGCAAGGAGCCTTTACCTTTTGTGGGGGCTTGGATCCCCTGGCCAACATCTCCTTGGAAGAATAATCCATTGTTGATGTCAGAGCTCCTGTATTGATATATTTTGTTTAAGTGCATAGCTTAAGGAGACTTTAGCATTATATTTGGTTCTGAATAGAAAATAATCCTTTTCACAGTTTCTATGTCCATTAGTCAATTAAAGAAGGCAGTTTTACTGATTTTGCAAGATGAGAACACTTGTCCTGAGTATAGAGACCAGGACTGGGGACCTGAGTTCCCTCACCTGTCATCACCAGGTCCAGGGTGTCACTGCACTGTGTCCAGACAGCAGAGCTGTAATAGTAACAACAATATCACCCTGCTTAGGTCTCTGTCATGGACAGGTTGGAGAAGTTGGTCTTATTCCCAGGATACAGTGGGCTCTGTGTGTCCCAGAGTGCTGGGGTTCCCTTTTTATTTATTTATTTTTTATTGATGCTTTGGGTATTTCATGCATCATTTTTCAATTCAGTTCAGGCATATTCCCGTTTCCATTTCCCTTACCCATCCACCCAACCCCAGATCATGCATTCTTCTAAAACTCTTCTGCATCTTTCTATCAGTCTTTTTTATGCTTAGGTATTCATATTTTCCTCCATTAATTTTATATTACTCTAAAATATGGATACATACTCTTCACCTATATACAGTAATTACAGAGTCTGCAAATAATTGGTGGGTGGATTCTAGAGCCCATTGAGAGATTCACATTATAACAACATAATTGCTTTCATATAAACAGAAATATAACAATAATGTCATTCAGCTTGCCTTTCATCTGGGAGATTTGCTGTTAGCATCCACAAATGAGGGAAACCACTTCTGTTTGTGTTTCTGGGAATGTGTTACTTCACTCAGCATAATAGCTTCAAGCTCCATCCATTTACCTGAAAAGTTCATAATGCCATCATTCTTTACCGCTGAATAGTACTCCATTGTGCAGATGTACCATATTTTTGTTATCCACTCGTCTGTTGAGGGACATTTGTGTTGGTTCCAACTCTTCGCTATTGTGAAGAGAGCTGCAATAATCATGGATGCGCATGTATCTTTACTGTAGGATGAATCTTTGGCATATATACCCAGGAGTAGTATGACTGGGTCAGGTAGTAGGCTCATTCTGAGTCTTTTAAGGCTACTCCACACTGCTTTCCATAGTGGTTGTACAAGTTTACATTCTCTTCAGCAGTGGATGAGTGTTCCCCTTTCCCCACAACCTCTCCAGCATCTGTTGTCTTTTGTTTTCTTGAACTTAACCAGCCATACTGGAGTGAGATGATATCTGAGAGTGGTTTTAATTTGCATTTCCTTAATTATTAATGATGTTGTACAATATTAAAGATGTTTCTCAGCCATCATTAATTCCTCACTGGTGAAGATTCTGTTCAGCTCTTTACTCCATCTTTTGAGTAGGTCATTTGTATTCTTACTTCTTTGGTTTTTTGAGTATTTTATATATTCTTGATGTTAATGCTCTGTCAGATGTATCATTGGTAAATATTTCCTCCCACTCTGTGGGTTTTCTCTTAACCTCCTTGATTGTTTCTTTCACTGTACAGAAGCTTTTGAGTTTTATGAGGTCTCATTGTTGACTTTTGAACTTAGTTCCTGTGCAGCTTCTGTCTGATTTAGAAAGTCTTTTCCTATGCCTATGTCTTATAGGTTGTTGCCAACTTTTACTTCTACCACCTTCAGGGTTTCAGGCTTCACATTGAGATATTTGATCCACTTGGAGAGGTAAGGGTTTAATTTTGTTCTTCTACAGATTATGATCCAATTTTGCCAGTACCATTTGCTGAAGAAGCTATCCTTCCTCCACTGAGGTTTTTTTGTCCCTTTCTCAAATATGAGGTGGCTGAAAGTGTATGAGCTCAAGTTTGGATCTTCAGTTTTGTTCCATTGGTCAAGAGGTCTGATTTTGTGCCCTATCCATGAGCATGGGATGTCTTTCCATCTTTTGATGTCATTTAAAATCTCCTTCTTGAGGGGTTTAAAATTCTTGTTGTAGAGGTCTTTGGTATGTTTCTTAGGTTTGTTCAAATATATGTTATTTATTTTGAGGCTATTGTGTGTGGGAAGGTCTTCTTACATTCCTTCTCCACTTTGTTGTTGGTATAAAAAAATGCTGTTGATTTTTCTACATTGATTTTGTAGCCTGAGATTTTCCTAAAACTCTTAATCGTTTCTAGAAGTTTTCTGGTGGAGTTTTTAGCATCCCTTTGGTAAACTATAATATCATCTGAAAAAAGGGATAGCTTAACTTCTCTTCAAATTAGAACTCATTTAATATCCTTCTCTTGTCTTATTGCCCTAGCAAATATTTCACATACTGTGTTGAAGAGGAGTGGTTTTAGGAAGCAGTCTTGCTGAGTTCCCATCTTTAAGGTAAATGATTCCAATTTTTCTCCATTTAGAATGATATTGGCAGTGGGTTTGCTATATATGGCTTCGATCATGTTGAGGAATATTCCATTCAGTCCTATTCCCTCTAGGACTTTAAACATGAAGGGATGCTGGATCTTGTAAAGGGGCAGGACCACAATCTGGGTCCTTCTGGGTCTTCACTGGGCCAGGGTGGGACAACAAATGGTCCTTTTCTTTCTCTACTCCTTACCACTTCCCCCTTCTTCTTCTTCTTTCTCCTCTTCCTCCTCCTTTCTTCCCTTCCTCCTCCTCTTCCTCTTCCTCCTCCTTCAACTCCTTTTCTTCTTACACATCCTCTTCATCATCTTCCTTCTCCTCCTCTTCCTGTCTTAAGAGGGAAATTTATAGACCTAAGTGCCCAAATCAAAAAACCACAGCACCCACATGGTGGCTGAGAACCATCTGAAACTCCAATTCCAGGAGAACTCCAGTTCCAGGGGAATTCGACCCCTCTTCTGACCTCCGTGGCATTGGACATGGGTACACAGACCTACGTGCATACATTACATTCATACACATACAGAAGTAAAAAATTTAAAAATTGTAAAAAATGTTATAAGAAAACATAAAAACAGAAAGAGAACAAATAAATGATCTAACACTACAGCTGAAAGCACTTGAGAGACAACAAGAATGAACCCTAAACCAAACAGACAGAAAGAAATAACAAAATAAACGTGACCACTGCCATGGAGGAGAAGAGAGTGAGGAGATATTTGGTTCAGGAACGGCCTGCCTTGTCTTCCCGGTCCCAAATATCCTGTACAAGGTCCAGATGTTACATATTCCAACAATGGAGAATGGTCTGAAGCTTGGGAGCTGCATATTGGAAAAACTATCTGTTATACAGTATGGAAGGGAAGAGAGTGAAAGGACAATCATGTTTTCCTGAAGGAAAAGTGCAGGGTGTGCCATTGAAGACTGAGAGCTGTGTTCGTACTGTGACTGATCTCTGAAAACCATTTAGTAGTGAATTATATAGTTGTATTATTAATGTAAAAAATGACTCATGGAAGATTGCTTCAAGGGAGATGTTTAAAATACTGCACATGAGTTTCCTCCCACTGAGTGGGCTTTGGGTCCAATTTCTTAGCCATTGATTTCTCCCAAGATAACATTGTCAGTATTGTACTGATGTCCTATGCTGTGCTGGCCATTGACGTGGATATTTTGTCTTGAGACCGATGTTGGACCATTGATTGATGTTCTCCCGTAGCAGCTTGCATAGTGCTCTACACAGCTAGGAAAACTAGCCTTCATTGGAGGGAGCTTCCAGGTCAGTTCTAGCTCCATTGCTCAAGATCCAGTCTGTGAAGTATATCCTGTCTTTAGCAATAGGGTTTTCCTTTCAGGTTCTGGGAGGCAATCACGGGCTGTGTCAATAGCTTGTGTAATTTTGGGAGCTTCTTGTAGTACCCTGGACAATGACTCAAAGGAAGGTTTCTCCTGTCTGTTAGCATTTCTTGTTATGCAGCATTCACCTTTGCATATGGACCATGTAGTGATATTGAATGTGTAATGTGTCAGTAGATTGTTAGACTAATATGATTCCCTAGTTTTTTTTTTTGTTTTTTTTTTGTCTTTTTTAGACAGGGTCTCCCTTTAGTCCTAGTTGGCCTGAATCTCAAAAAAAGCTGGCCTTAAACTCACAGAGATCTGCCTGCCTCTGCCTCCTGAGTCCTGGGATTAGAGGCATGTGCCACCATGCCTGGCTGTCTCAGTTCTTTTCCCTAGAAAGGCATTATTTATCTCTCATCTTTCCCCTTACCTGTCTACTCCTCCCTCCATGTCTTCTCCATTTAAATTTTCCCCATTTCTCCCTTGATCCTGCCAGTCTCCTATGGCCCCACTTCTCTCAGGATCTTTTTTCCCTTTATCCTCACCTTTGCTTCTATAGCCCATCCTCATCCCTCCCATTTAGATACCCTGATTTAATCCATTTGTCCCTTAATAACACCTGTCACCCACTAGTCTTCTGGAAAGGGTATAGTGACTATAGTTTAAGGTGGTTACTGTAGTCAGTCATACTGGTGAAGGCATGGTGGCCAGAGCTGAAGGCTGCCCATCGCATTGCTTCCAGTGTCAGGAAGGACAGAGGGTACAGGAAGTGTGGGGATGGGCTATTGAAGTCCCACCTCTAGCTGAGGAACCAGTTGCAGTTGATGACAGCTGGGAGAGTTACTTTTCTTTCTGGTAGATTTCCCACATTGCAGGCAAATACCTCATAACGATACAAATATGGGCAGCTCTAGATGGAGAGAGAGAGAGAAAGAGAGAGAGGGAGAGAGAGAGAGAGAGAGAGAGAGAGAGAGAGAGAGGGAGAGAGAGAGAGAGAGAGAAGAGAGAGAGAGAGAACATTCATGGAGCATCCTCAGCTGCCATCCCCTTCAAGCAAGTCTACACTTCCTTGTGGTTCTGCATCCCTTCCAAACAGGGTCAAGAGTCAGAAACATGTGTTCAAAAACATGAGCCTATGTGGGAGCATTTCACAATGGAAATATTTTGCCCTTGTTCCCATTGGCTCATAGCTTTCCCATGAAGGATAATGCTCTCATTCAAATGTAAAGTACCCATAGACTCAGCATAATTGTTCAAAATTCCATAGTCTCTTCTTAGACTCATGGAAAACTCTTGTCTGTGATCACATGTAAAATCAAACCACAAATTAAATAATGGTACAAAGTAAACTTTACCAATGCAAAAGCGAAGTATGGGGCATAACAAGGAAAGACTGGACTAAAGCAAGACAAATAGCCAGCAGGGAAAATGCCAAATCATACAGATTCTTGTCAGCATTTGGGACTCCTTGGGGACACTTCCTATGTAGTGCATCTGCCTCCTAAACATTATACAACCTTCCCATCAGGCATTCTTAGCTGGGGACCAAGTGTTCAAACATGTGACAGAGTGGGGCTATTTCCAATTCAAAGCACAGCAGTAAATTTTTGTGCTCTTCATATATAATCCTCACCTCTATTCCTAAGATACTATGAAAATTTACCATGAATGTACACGTGTGCGTGTGATATTCACAAAAGCTGTTTCTGTGTCCACACATGTGGTTTTGTCTCATGCTAATCCTTCTCTTGATGTGAGGGATGGAATCAATTATTTGAACTGTTAGTATAAGCAGGGGACAATATATGGCTTGTTCATGGCCTTTAATATTTTTTTTTTTACAAATCGTCAGATACCATGCGCTGATGTACTTATCATGTTGTATCTTGTCAAGGTAGAAATGTATGATGATAATTACACCAGTAGGCAATCCTGCCATTCTCCAGTCATCACAGAGTACTTACAGAAATAGTGTGGTTGTGATGTCCCCATGCAATGGAATTGTGTGGGACCAGATGAGCCTGTCATCAAATGGTACATTTTGTGAATGTATTTCATTAAGTGTCTTGCGTCTATATTTTTGAGACATTGGTTTTTCTTTTCTTTTAGAAATGTTTTATTATTTTTGTTTTATGTGTATATGTGTGTTGTTTACAGACATGTGAGCGCATCCATGTCATGCAATCCCCATGGAGGTCAGAAGAAGGTTCCCCCTGGAACTGGAGTTATAGAGGACTGTTAGCCACTGTATGTGTGCCAGGAACTGACCTTGGTTTCCCTGCAAAAATTCCCAGCCCAAAATAGTGCACTTAACCACTGTGCTATATCTCCAGCTCTGTTTAATTTTTTATTTATTTATTTATTTTTTTTCACAACATTTTTTTTATTGATGCTTTGTGCATTTCATACATCATTTTCCAATTCAGTTCAGGCATATTTCCCCTTCCCTTCACCCCCA
>VZQC01005385.1:0-10002 GCA_009823505.1 Rhizomys pruinosus
GAGCTCATGCATTCTGCCATACATGTTTTTCATCTTTTTCTCAGTCTCTTTTAAAATTTTCAAGGCAGAAGTTGACTGTTTGGGGCAGAAGTTCAATGTTTCAGTCAGTGAACTTGACCCATTCTTTTTGATGTTGTTGTTCTTTCCAATTTGCATCACTCCAAAATATGCATATATGCATGCCACACATATATCAAGATTATGATAGTCATAGGATTTAGCATCTTCAGCTTATGATTTCTTTTTTTAAATTTTTTTCTTTATTAGGCTGAAAGATGTCGTTTTCCTTAAGGAATTGTTTGAAGGCTCGTCCTTGGCAAGCCCAAGCAACCATCAGTACTGCCCTTGTGCTCCACACTGGGGTTTTCCCTTCCCATGGTCACCAAATGAGGTCCAGTAAGCACTGCGTCCTGTCTTAATCTTCCTGTACTGGTCTCCATGATACAGCCTGGGTAGTCCAACAGTGGCAGTCTATACTCTGAAGAGGCTGAAACTCCAGTAGTAGCTCAGTCCACAAGCTGGATGCCTCAGCAGTCGCCATCTGGCACTGAAGGTTTGGAGGATTCTTGGAGAGACATGAGTCTTCAGTCCATGTTAGAAGGTTGAAAAGCTGTGTCTCATGTCTTTGAAGGATGGCAAAATCAGTGGCAGCCACAGGGTAGCTGCACTTGTCAGTAAGAATTGAAGACAGGCAAAACAACAGTGCTTTATTTATTTTTTTTTTTTATTTTTGTCTTTTTACTAAGATCTCAAGTTTTATACCTGAAATACAATTTCTCAGGCCTTACTGATTGTTTCTGGTTATACTTTCCTTTTGGATGTTTAAGGCCACACAGTTAACCCAGATTAACCAAGGTTTTTGTTTTCTCAAAGTCAGTTGAGGATCTGGTTCTCAGGGGTCACTTGGGTTTGGGGGGGAGGGAGCCCCTGATACAATAAAAATATCTTAATGGTTAAAATGGTTTATTGTAGGGGCTGGAGAGATGGCTCAGCAGTTAAGAGCGCCAACTGCTCTTGCAGAGGACCTGGGTTTGATACCCAGTACCCACATGGTGGCTGAGAACCAACTTTGACTCCATTTCCAGGGGAATCCGATGCCCTCTTCCGATGTCTACGGCATTGCATGACATGGGTGCACCAACCTACATGCAGACAGTACACTCATACACATAAAAAATGTTTTAATTAATTAAAAATGGTTTATCGTAAATTGGGCCTCATGTAGTAGGCCTATAATCCCACCTACTCAGAAGGCTGAGCTATATCCCTAGACCTTCTTTTTTTGAGACAGGGTTCTGCTGTAGCCCAGGCTACCTTAGAACTCAAAATCCTCAGGCCCTGCCTTTCTGGGGGCATATAGGATGTCTTCTGTGGTTTGGGGGGTGATTTTTCTTTTTTGGTGCTTCAAATGTAATTTTGACCTTTCACCTGCTAAACAAGTGCTCTCCCAGTGAGCTGCATCTCTGTCTACATAATATTTTCTTTAGGTTTTGGTTCATTTATTTGTTTGTTTTGTTTGTTGTGACAGGGCCTCAATCACCCCAAGATAGCCTCTAATTCTTAGCAAGCCTGCCTCCACCTCCCAAGTCCTGGAGTTCCAGGGAGGTGCCACCACAGTAGGCTCTGGATAATTAGCTTTACATTTTTTTTTTTAATTTTATTTATTTCCATATGTGTATGAATGTACTGTCTGCATGCAAGTTTGTGCACCCGTGTCGTGCAATGCCGCGAAGGTCAGAAGAGGGTGTCTGACGGATACCTCCCTGGACATGAGTTCTCCTGGAATTGGAGTTTCAGACGGTTTTCCTCAAGCCGCCATGTGGGTGCTGGGGATCGAACCCGGTCCTCTGTAACAGAGCGGCGGGCGCTCCTACCGCTAGGCCATCGCCCATCTCTTCCGCAGCTTACATTTTTTGTTTTACTTTGGGGTTTTTTTTGTTGTTGTTTGTGGAGGTCAGAGGATGACGAGTTAGTTGGTTCTCTCTTTCCACGATGTGGGTCCTGGGGGCCTCGGTCCAGCTTGGGCGCCGAAGTGCCTTTGCCTGCCTGAGCCATCCTGCTGGACCATTCATCTTTGAAATGGAGTAAATTAAGTAGTTCCTTTTTTGTCTTTGTGAGACAGGGTCTTCATTATGTCTCTAAAGATATAATCTCTAAAGATATAATGAAGAGAAGTCTGAAAGGAAAAATACTGCTTCGTTCTCCGCCTATCCTCCTCCTCCTAGCCGCCTCCTCCTTCTTTCCCCTCTTCCACTTTTGTGGTTGTTTTTTATTTGGTTTGAGACAGAGTCTCATATAGCCCAAACTGGCCTAGAAACTATGTAATTGCCAAGCTGGTCCGGAACTGAAGATTCCTCATCCTCCTGGTCGCCACCTCCGCAGGTGCTGAGATTTCAGCCGGTTTACTACAACTACAAAGCTGTTTCCTCTCTCTCTCTCCCTCCTAATCGCGCTCACTCTCCTCTCTCCTCTTCCTCCTCTTCCCTCCCTCGGTCTCCCGGTAGCTCCCTCTCCGTGCGTCGCGCCTCAACTCCTCCGGTCTCTGTTCCGCCTCCTCTCTATCTCCCTCTCCTCAACATCTCTCCGCGGCCCTCTCCTCCCTCCACGCTCCTCTCCCATCCTCGCTCCTCTCATCCCCTCTCTCTCCTTCCGACATCCATCGCTCTGCGCTCTCCGCGCTCGCTCCTCTCCGTCCGCGTCCGCTCCTCCCTCTCCTCGCCCTCCTCCTCTCCCTCCTCCTCCTCTCTCCAAGTCTCTCTCTCTCTCGCTTCCTTTCTCTTTCCAGTGCTGATGATGGAACTCAGGCCCTGAAACATCCTAGGAAAGCTCCTGACCGCTGAGCTTGGTAAACAAAACAACAAACAAAACAAGCTAAACAGACAAACAACAAAAACAAAAAAAAGCTACACTCAGTCCAGAAAGCAAAGCTTTCTTGTCCATCTATGAGACTAAGGTGGATTGATTTGTTTTTGTTTGTTGTGTTTTGTTTTGTTTGTTATTTTTACAGCAAAATCACGGTCTGGGTTAAGCCACAGCTCCCAAACTCGGTGATTCTGTTTCAGCCTGAAAGAGTACTGTTAGGGTTATGTTAGCATGACGCCAGGTTTAGGAACCCTGAAAGAAGAAGCTGGTTAAATCTTGTATGATTGAGGTGAGCTGTTTTGGTGTGTGGTTTCAGAAATACTGTAAGAGACATGGTGCCACAATGCACTGAATTCCCAGTACCAACAACGGGCCAGGCAAGGGCATTAGTCATGGGAGGATCGCTGCCCAGGGAACCCCAGTTGGAGTGCCCTCTCCCAAAAAAAAAAAAAAAAAAATGTAAGCCCAATAGATTAGGCGGTGACTTTCACTGTGATGAAGAGCTGTGTGTTAAGTTGCTGGCAATCTTGAGAAAACTGCTGGGCTGTGACAAGGACATGCCCCAAACTACCCGTAGTGATTCCCACCCAATCCACAGAACCACAGAAAACTGCAAAGTGGCGGGACTGCACTGACGTGCTCGGGCTAGGGGCTGGCGGATGAGCCTAATGACCATGCCCAAGGTCCCCGTGGTTCCCAGGTGGGAGGAGGGAGGTCCCCTGTGTTCCCAGGTGGACCGGGACCTCTCCTAAAGTATAAAGAGTTAGACCAGGCACTAGTACCACCAGAAGGCATGGGCCAGAGGTATTGGCAGAGATACAGGTGTACACTAGAGAAGAGCAGAAAAATGACAGCCCTGGCACCAAGGAAGTTGGGCTCGTGACTGTCACATTCTTGGTGGAGGAACCTGGGAAGTTTGAAATCCGAGCTGCCCAGCACTCAGTCTGGTTGAGATAGGGAGAAAGGGATGGCAAATAGGTACTAAGGAGGGGACTTGATGAACACAGAATTGGTTTGATTAGAGATGTATATAGGGAGAGGAAGAAGCATTCATAAGCGTTAATAGTGGAGAAGTTTCTAAGATTGAGGTGGAAAAGGAGAGTACTTTATCCCATGAGAATCTAGGTGTAGAGTTGAGCAGATGGAGAAGTTGCATCGTCTGGTATCTGGTTCTGTTAAGGCACTCTAAAGCCCATTGGGTAAGGGAATTTTGCATGGTCTTGTTTTTTTTCTTCTTCTTTTTTTTTGTGCTTGTTTTTTCCTCTTGTTTTTTTTCTGCTTTTCTTTTCTTCTTCTTCTTCTCTCTATCTTTTCGGTCGTCTTCTTCTTCTCTTCTTTTCTTCTTCTCTTCTCTTCTTCTTCTTCTTCGGGGGTTCTTCTTTTTTCTTCTTCTTCTTTCTTCCTCTTCTTTTTCTTCTTCTCTTCTTCTTTCTTGCTTCTTCTCCGTCTGTCTGCTTCTTCCGTTCGTCGGTCATTCTGCTCTTCTTTCTTTCTTCTTCTCTTCTTCTTCTTCTTCTTCTTCTTCGTTTCTTCCTTCTCTTCTTTTCTTCTTCTTCTTTTTTTTTTTTTTTTTTTTTTTTTTTTTTTTTTTTTTTTTTTCTTTCTTTCTTCTTCTTTCCTTCTTCTTTCCTTCTTCTTCTTCTTATTGGTCTTGTCGTCTTACTTTCTTCTCTTCTTCTTCTTCTTTCTTCTCGCTTCTTCTTTTCTTCTGTCTCTGGTCTGCTGTTTTCGTCTTCTTTTCTGCGTGCAATCTTGCTCTTCTTCTCTCTCTTCTACTCTCTTCTCTTCTTTCTTCTGCTTGTCTTCTGTCTTCTTCTTCTTCGGTCTCTTCTCTTCTCTTCTTCTTCCTTTCTCTGACCTTCTTTCGTTCTTCTCCTTCGTCTCCTTCTTGCTTTTCTTCTTCTTCGGATCTGTCTTCTCTTGGCCTTCGTCTTCTTCTTCTTCTTCGTTCTCCTTCGCTTCGTTTCTTCTTCTTCTCTTTCTCTTCTTCTTTCTTTTTTTTTTTTTTTTTTTTTTTTTTTTTTTTTTTTTTTTTTTTTTTTTTTTTTTTTTTTTTTTTTTTTTTTTTTTCTTTTTTCTTCTTCTCTTCTCTTCTCCATTTCTTCTTCCTTCTCTTCTTTCTTTTCTTCTCTTCTTCTTCTTTTTTTTTTTTTTTTTTTTTTTTTTTTTTTTTTTTTTTTTGTTTTGTTCTGTTTTCCTGCCAGGAGTAAGACCTCTGCTTCCTCAGACTCAATGTCCTTTCTTATTCTTCTCTTCTTCTTCTCTTCTTCTTCTTTCTTTCTGTTCTTCTCTTCTTCTTCTTCTTCTTCTTCTTCCTTCTTCGTCTTTCTCTTCTTCGGTTCTTGTCTTCTTCGGTCGTCTTTCTTTCTTGTCTTCTTTTCACTTCTGCTGTTCCTTCTTCGTTCTTTTCGCCGTCCGTACTCTTCTTCTTTCCTAGCTATGCTCCATTCTACTTCTGTTCTCTTCGTCTTCTCTGTCGGTGTCTTGGCTGCTTTTTCTTGTCTCTTCCTTTCTTCTTCTGTCGGGTCTTCTTCTTCGTCTTCTTCTTCTGCTTCTTGCGTTCTCTTCTTCTAATTATTTCTTCGTCTCTTCCGTTTTTCTTCTGCTTCTTCTTCTTTCTTCTTCTTCTCTTGGTTCTTTCTTCTTGCGTTTCGTCGTCTTCTTCTTCTGTCGTTCTTCTGCTTCTTCTTTCTTTTCTTCTTCTTCTTCTTCTCTTCCTTTCTGCGATTTCTTTCTTCTTTCTCTTTCTTCTGCGTCTTCTTCCTCTCTCTTCTTCTTCTCTTCTTTCTTCTTCTTCTCTTTCCTTTCTTGCTTGGTCTTCTTCTTCTTCTTCTTCGTGTTTCTTCTCTTCTTCTCTTATTCATTCTTCTTTTTCTTCTTCTGCCGTGGTTCTGATTCTTCTTCTGCTTCTTCTTCTCTTTCTTCTACTTCTTTCTTCGTTCTTTCTTTCTTCTTTTTTTTTTTTTTTTTTTTTTTTTTTTTTTTTTTTTTTTTTTTTTTCTTCTTCTTCTTCTTCGTCGTTCTCTTCCTTTCTGTCTTCGCGTCTTCTGCTTCTCTTTCTTCTTCTTCGTCCGTCTTGTCTCGTCTTCTTGGGTCTTCTTTCTTCTTAGTTTTTTCTTCTTCTTCTTCCTCGTCTTCTTCTTCCTCTTCTCTTTTCTTTCTATTACTCTTCTTCTTCTTCTTCTTCTCTTCTTTTGCTTTCTCTTCTTCTTTCGCTTTTCTTCTTTCTTCTTTCTTCTTCTCTTCTTGCTTCCGTCTTCTTCTGGTCTTTTCTCTTCTTCTGTCTTTCTCTTTCGTTCTTCTTCTGTCTTCTTTCTTTCTCTTCTATTTCTTCTTTCTTGCGTCTTCTTCTTTCATTCTTTTTCTTCCTTCTTCTCTTGTCTTCTTTCTTCTTCTCTCTTTTCTTGGTTTCTTTTCTTCTCTTCTTCCTTCTCTTCTTTTTTTTTTTTTTTTTTTTTTTTTTTTTTTTTTTTTTTTTTTTTTTTTTTTTTTTTTTTTATTATTATTATTATTGTATAGCATCTCTTACTAACCTTGCTTGGCTGCTTCTTCTTCTTCTTTTTTTTCTGGACGGCACTTCCTACTAGTGATTTCATCACAGAACACAGCAGGTCCTTTTTAAATCTTTATCCGGCCTCTGGTTTGAATTAGAAGGAAATGTGCGTCATAATAGATGCCTGCGCAGCTGCCACGGGATTCATGGGCCAGGAAGAGGGGTTGGGTGATTTTTAAAAGTATATTTTCCATTTTCCTCCTCTCCCAGTACGGAGAAAAGTTGTTTGGGGTGTATTCCCCATGCAAGCCCTGACCGATGGTACTTACAGGACCAGGACAGACAGCCCTCCCATCCACCAGGATCTCTACAGTTAGCACTGTCCTGTTCTCTGATAAAGCAGAGGAACTCAATATAGTTATCATATCCCTAATCGGTTCCTGGGCATCAGTGGTGCACAGGTCAAGAATCTCAAACGAAAGTGAAATGGAGGGGGAAGAGGAGAACGTGGCATTCCAAATATTAAGGAAGCAGTGATGTCCTGGTTTTTTAGCCTGAAGTCCCAAAATTCAAACATATAGGGGCACAGCAAGATCAGTACAAGGACTCCTGGATGATAGTAGCCTGGGGTTAGAGGGATGGTTATGAGAAAGAGACGGGTGAAGGAGATTAAGTACCACTATGGGCCCAGATGGCTATTCTTGTATAGAGGGCAGGGATGGGACTCTCTGGATTTTAAGTCTTAGAGGGTCAGTTGGGGTGGCTGAATACTTCATGTGAGCCTGTGCAGGCTTGAATTTAGAGGGTTGTATCCAGCCCTGGATCCCGAGGAGCTTGGCTACAGTAGGTGTGGACAGGACCACCAGGTAAGGTCCATGCCACCAGGGTTCCAGGTGTTTTTGTCCTTGGTGGTGAGGTGGGAGGGAAACATGGTCTCCGCCTGGGTTGTAGAAGGAGAGGGTACCAGATCCCTAGAGGCCTGTGGGATTCTATGATGGGTGTGTTCCCTGAGGAGTGTCTTAGGAGGGAGAAGGAGGCTGGTACAGTTGGTCCATAAGAAGGGAGTTATCCCTCTCTCTACTCTAACTCCTAAACATAACTTTTCCAGAGGATTGAGGATGAATTAGGATAGGAACACGAAGCTTCCACAAATGATTCCCAGAGCCTATAGACGTGATTGGGTCACTTTGTGTATTTTTGTTGTTTTTGTTTTTTTTTTTTTTTTTTTTTCTTTTTTTTTAAACACTCTTGGTTTTGTTTTTTGTTTTTGTTTTTGTTAATTTTATTGATTTTTTATTTTTATTTATTTTTGTTAGTGTTTTGCCTGTGTGTGTTTGTAAGTGCTCCTGTGTCTTGTTGTGCAGTGCTGGTGGAGTTCAGAAGATGGCTTCGGATTCCCCTGGAAACGGGAGTTCTCCTCCGGGAACGCTGAGCACAGACTTCCTCCTCCATCTCAGCTCAGCCGCCATTGGTGCTGGGACGAACCACCCCCCGGGTCATCTCCTCGGGCAGACGGGGTCCGTGTCGCCCTTAAAAAACAAATCCTTAAACAAAAAAATATAAAAATAAAACCGCTAGGCCATCCCTCTCCCTCCAGCCCCTGATTGGGTCACTTTTGAAACAAAAGCTGGACCACTGTCTGATTGGAGGCTGAGTGGGAAGCCAAAATGAGGGAGAATATGTTGGATCAGATGGGTAGCAACAACATCTGATGTTTTCTTCTTGGTAGGAAAAGCTTCTATCCAGCCTGAAAAAGTATCAACCATAAGTAAAAGATAGTTGACCACCTTGTGGGGGGCATCTGGGTAAAGTCAATTTGCCAGTCAACCCCTGGGAGAGTGCCCAGGGCTGATGAGGCTTGAAGGATGGAGGAGGTCACTTGCTCCCTTGGGGGAAACAGAGGCACAGAACAGAGCAAGAGCATGAAACATCAGGGAGAATTTGGAAGTTTGGGATGACAAAGGAGGGGTCCAGGAATTTTCAGAGCACATGCAGTCCAACATGAAAAATCCAGTTGCAATTGGATCAAAATGAGGAGAGCTTGGTCCTCAGGGGAGGCAGTATTTTGTCTCTGAGGAGGAGGGCAAGAGGCACCTGGTCCTGGTGGCGGCATCCCAGAGGCAGAGAGGAGGACCATTGATTGGGGGAAAGGAGAGAGAGAAGGCAGAGGCGGTCAGGAAAGAGATGTGTGAGGCCTACAAGGGGCTTGGCTAGCTTCCCTAGCCACGCAGTCTGCCAGATCATTGCCCCAAGCTATGGGATCAGATGTGGGCTGGTGACCTCTGCAGTGAACAACAGCTGGGGCTTTTGTAGGAAGCGAGATAGAGGCTTCTCCAAAGGAGGCCAAGGGCCTTCCCTCTTCCCTTCCCCCCAAAACCGCAAGTGACCGACCCCCTGAAGACAGATCCTCAACTGACCTTGAGAAAAAAAAAAAAAACCTTGGGAATAGAAAGAAATTGGGGAAAAAAAAAGAAAAATTGTTTTGGTTTTGGTTTGGGTGTGACACGCCCAAAAAACACCACCACCCCACCACCCCGGGGTTTTTTTGGTGTGTGGGTGGTTAGTAAAAAGGACAAAAAAGAAAAAGTTAAACAAACAAAACAAAACAAGGGGATTTTTTTGTTTTTTGGTTTTGTTTTTTGCTTGCTTTTTGGTCTTTCCAAAAAGTCTGTTCAACAAAAAATTTTTTGGACAGGTCTGTCTCCCTGTATCCCAGCTGGCTGGAAAACTCACTCTGTAGACCAGGCTGGCCCTTAAAAACCATAGAGATCCGCCTGCTCTGCTCTCAAGTGCTAGGGTTAAAGGCGTGAATGCTACTAAAGCCTACATGCCCCCAGCTTAAAAGAAGGTTCTTAAAGTCTTACTGTTATTGTGGGTGCTGGGAATCAAACAAACCCACCCAAAAACAAATCAACCCCGGTCCTCTGAAAGAGCAGGTCTGCATTCTTAACCCTGGGCCATCTTGCCTCCAGCCCCCTGTCCCTGTCTTCATTCTTACAGGCAAGTGCAGAGACCACCAACACTGGTGGCTGCCACTGATTTGTCCATCCGTCAAAGGTGCAAAGACATGATACAAAACAAAAAAAAAAGCTTTTCAACCTTCTAATATAGACTGAAAACTCAATTCTCCTCCAAAATCCTCTAAACCTTCAGTGCCAGATAATGGGGGACTGCTGAGACGTCCAGCTGTGGACTGAGCTACTACTTGAGAACTGGAGTTTTTCATTTTTTCAGCATTTCAGCCTCTCAAGAGTATAGAGGCTTTTACGTGGGTTTAGACTGTTACTGCCACTGTTTTGGACTACCCAGAAGGCTGTATCAATGGAGACCATACAGGTCGAGATTAAGACATTATGCAGTGCTTACTTTACCTCATTTTGTGGACTCAATGTTACATTTGCCCCCGCCCACATTTTTTCTCGCCCAACTTTCTGCCACTTCGTGTTTTCTTTTTGCTTGCCAAGTTTGAATGCGTCGCCGATCAACAGTTCCTTAAGGAAAATGACATCTTTCAACTTTACCTAATTAAAAAAAACTTTTTAACAAGAAATCATAAGCGGAAGATGCTAAAACCTATGACTCATAATCTTGATGTATATGTGTGTCAAAAGATGGCATATATGGGCATATGTGTGGAGTGTATACAA
>VZQC01005388.1:4773-51050 GCA_009823505.1 Rhizomys pruinosus
TTTTTTTTGGTCTTTTTGAGACAGGGTTTCCCTGTAGCCCCAGCTGACCTGGCACTCACTCTGTAGACCAGGCTGGTCTTGAACTTATAGAGATCCACCTGCCTCTGCTTCCTAAGTGCTGGGATTAAAGGCACGCGTCACCGCACCTGGCTTAAAGATGGTTCTTAGCCGCCATTTGGGTGCTGGGAATCGAACCCAGGTCCTCTGCAAGAGCAATCGGTGCCCTTAACCACTGAGCTATCTTTTTTTTTCTTTTTTTTTTGAAACCCAGTATACTTTCTATCCACAATTAGTGGTCTCCCTAAAAACAAAGGTCTTGCTATCCTCTATTGACTTCTTATATTAAATTATTTATTTTCATGTGTATGAGTATTTTGCCCACATGTATGTGAAGTGTACCTGTGTTGTACAATGCCCAGCTTTTTTATTTTAGCAGATGACCACTGTTTTCTAGGGAGGTGGCCTAGATGGGCTGCAGCAAATCAAATGTAGACCTTTCCTTTGCTCTAACTCTCTAGGTAATCTGGGTAACAGATGGAAAGTGTTATCCCTGTGGAAACTATGGATAAACCTAGCAAGTGTGATCACAGATTTACTATGACACCATTCACATACCTGAGAAAGGTGATAGATGCTCAAATCATTGCCCGCACTGTAAGTGGTAAGTAAGGGCAAAGTGTCTTTTATGGGTAATGTAAGACAGGCTGGGAAGTTCAAAAGCCTTGATAGAAGATCATCACACACAAAAAGAAAACACAGAACATTCAAGAAACCCAAAAGAATTTGACATCAAGGGAAAATTCCTGATTTTTTTTTCTTTGAAACCCAGTATACTTTCTATCCACAATTAGTGGTCTCCCCCAAAACAAAGGTCTTGCTATCCTCTATTGACTTCTTATATTAAATTATTTATTTCTTTTCATGTGTATGAATATTTTGCCTACATGTATGTGAAGTGTACCTGTGTTGTACAATGCCCAGATTTTTTATTTTAACAGATAACCACTGTTTTCTAGGGAGGTGACCTACTCAAAATACAAAGAAGTAAGAAAGCAAATGACTCACTCAAAAGATGGCGTAAAGAGATGAACAGACACTTCACCAATGAGGAAATAAAGATGGCTGATAAATATCTTAAAAAGTGTTCAACACTGTTAGTAATTAAGGAAATGCAAATTGAAACCACTCTAAGATATCATCTCACTCCAATAAGACTGGCTAATATCAAGAAAACAAAAGACACCAAATGCTGGAGAGGTTGTGGAGAAAAGGGAACACTCATCCACTGCTGGTGGGAATGCAAAACTCGTACAACCACTGTGGAAAGCAGTGTGGAGAACCCTTAAAAGACTCAAAATGAGCCTACCACATGACCCAGCCATACCACTCCAGGCAAGAAAAAAAAAAAAAAAGAAAAAAGAAAGAAAAAAAGAAAAAAAAAAGAAAAAAAAAACAAAACTGTAAACTTGCCTTCCCTTTAAATGGACTAATAGAACATAAGACTGTGAAAAAGGGATTATTCTCTGTTCAGAAATATCGACAAAGTATAATACTAAAGTCTTTAAAGCTATGCACATTAAGAAAATATATGTTAATACGGAGCCTCTGACATCAGCACATGGATATTCTAACAGGGAGAAAATGGTTGCCAGGGGGATCCAAGGGCCCCACAAAAAGGTAAAGAGCTCCGTTGCCTCTAACCTGGGATTACCTCAAGAAGAGAGGCGATAAGAAAGGCCCTACTTGCCGAAGACCCTGATGTTAACAATGGCAAAAGATGTATATGAGACCACACAATTGCAATGTTAACATGGATGGGCCCTCCTGGAATACCAGAGAGTTGTTACCAAAGGCCACTAAACCAATAAAGTAAGCAAATATGGGTCTCCTTGAGTCAAAGCAAGATTACTCCACCCATCAGCACCAGCTACAAACCTCACCTCCGCCTGAGAATACTGTGCAGCAGAGTGCAGCCATAAATGCCTGTTATATCCCAAACCTAATTGGCTATTGGCTCTCTCCTTGGAGGAATAACCCATGGCTGATGCCACAAGCTTACATCCTCTACAGGTTAGGAGATGTTATAAGCCACAGTAAGACCCTTTTTTTTTCTTTTGCTGTTTTCTTTTCAGAAGGAATTTCCTGTGCTTTAATTTATTTGTAAGAATTTACTTACCTCAGCAATAATTATTACTGACAGTAGAGGAGTGATGGAGAAGAGGAGTAGATCCACAGAAGGAAAAAAGAAACGAGGCTTATTGAAAAACTATTCATTCTGGGGCACCGCTAAGAGCTGAGTGCCTATGTTTAAATCCTAACCCCTCGTATCTTAGAATGGTACTATATTTGGCAACAGAGCACTTAGAGGTAATTAAAGAGAAATGAGGTCAACAGGCAAGCTCTACTCCAATGTGACTTGTGTCCTTCTAAGAGGAGAACATGTGCATAGATGAAAACCACTTGAAGCCACTTGCAAACCAGGCAGCGATGCCTCCAAAGAAAAGAAGTTGCTGAACCTGATCATGGACTTCTTGCCTCCAGACCGGTGAGAAGTGCTTTTGTTGTTGTTTATACCATCTGAGCTGTAGCCCATTGTTATGGGAGGTACAATCCTTGATATTTTAAATACTCGTTCATTCATCAAATATTTACAACATAGCCACAGTGGACCTGGTACAATCTAAATGAAGTCAGGTGTAGTCCTTGCATCCACAGAACTTCCCATGGATTACATGATATTTCTCTTAGACTTAGCAATGGCTATGTGTGATGTTACAGCATGAATATGAAGCATCTCTTAAGCTAAGTATTAAGCTAAGTATTGGTACCCAGGTATTAATTACTGAGAGGAAGTAGGAAGGTTAGGAGGTAGGGCTTTGCTGGAGATAGTAGGTCCCAGGGGGTTATGCCTTTGAAGGTTGTACTTGGTTGCTGGTCCCCATTCTTGCTCTATGCTTCTTCTCCACCTCAATCTGAACTGCCTGTTCCTCCACACAGCAGCATGATGCTCTGCCTCGCCTGGCCCAGAGTCAGTGGAGTCATGGACTATGGATTGAAATCTCTGAAAGCATAAGCCAGCATGCTTTTACCCATAGTCGTTTCTGTCAGGGTGTGGTCATGGTGATGATAAAACTCACTAATTCTTATGGTAAAGATTCCCATCACCTTCATTATACAGAGAAAGAAACATAGTCTAACAAGGCTAGCTAGATGGTATAATACATAAGGCCTTACAGTCTTAGCATCTGAAATGACCCAGTGAATGAAAGGAATGAAGTTGGAACTCAGAACCAGTGACATGGCCAGTCATAGAAGGGTCTCCTTTAGGAGGAGGGCTCCAATAGAAGACAGGGCAAATTCTACCATAGACCTTGTCTCAGTAAATAGTCTCTTCCTGGGAGAGCAGCACACACTTGCTCACAGGCCTAATCTGGCAGGCGTTCTTTTCACTCTACCTCCTCTCCCACTTGGCTTTAGACCCAGATAAGTGGACAGATGACAGAATCTAATTAGGGGTTATTAGCAAATTGAATGGGTTGTTCTAACAGAGCAAATGGGGGACGCCTCCACTTATGGGGCACCACAGGTGCCTAAAGCCACATCCATGTCAGGCTCTTCGCAGTTCTACAGACCATGGCTCCAGCTGGGTTCCCAGAGAGCATTCCGGCTCCCAGCTTTTCAAGCCCAGCTTCACCTCTGCAGCCTGCAGCATTTGATATTTCAGGAACCACCCATTCAAAAGAAGATTTAAATTACCGCACAGACCTCAAGAAGAGAGACCCTGGGGAAAGACCTGACCAGAATTAGGCAGCATAATCCATGTAAAGAGTGCAAAAGCTATGTAGTCACAGATACTCAGTGCAAGTTTCCACTTGGTCTATGAGCAGGTAAAGGGACTCTTGGCCCATTCTAATCATGCCTAGGGGTCATTTCTACCTGTTCACTGGGTATATTATATACACAGTGTGCTGGATAGCTTTAGTGTCAACTTGACAGACCTGGGTTGAGGGGAATTGGCTCCATTGGATTGGCCTCTGGCCACATCTTTGGAGTATTGTCTTGATGGTCAAGCAGTGCGAGAGGGCCCAGCCCACAGTGAGTGGTGCCACCCTGGGCAGGTTGTTGTGTATGGTATAAGAAGGCAGGCTGGGCAAGAGCCAGGGGAGCTAGCCAGTCAACAGCATTCCTCCATGGCCTGTGCTTCAGCTCCTGCCTCCAGGTTCCTGCCCTGAGTTCCTGCCTTGGGCTCCCTAAGTGATGAACTGTGACCCAGGAGATGTAAACTGAATAAACCCTTTCCTCCCCAAGTTGGTGTCAGTCAGAGTATTTTGTCCCAGCAATGGAAGACAAACTAGAACACACAGTGTTCTATAAACAAACCATCAAAACTGAAATAAAAGAAGCCCATAATGCAATAGAATTGGTTATGGAAGTCAACAAAGTTCCACCTTTGTAGAAAGGTCAGCCCCTGTCATTCAGAGGGAGAGCTAGAATTATAAAACTCTGAGTTGCAGTTTCTGGTGTGTGTGTGTGTGTGTGTGTGTGTGTGTGTGTGTGTTGTCTTTTTGAGACAGCATTTACCACATCCCAACTAGGCAAGAACTACTGTTCTTTGCATTTTGTTTAAGGAAATAAGGCCTGGGGAATTCATTAGTTGGCTGAGAATTCCGTAGTCAGTAATGGGCAAGGCATGGTTTGAACTCAACTGTGTACCTTGTTGCTCTTAACTGCTATGCTCCACAACCTCACAGATTAAGGGATCTGGAGAGGCAAGAGCATAGAGAAGACCAAACCCGACGAGAAGTCCATTGCTTTTTCTTCTCCTGTTATGTTTTCCTCCAACTCAGCAGGTAATTTTCTTTTTAGGCAGGGTCTTTAAAAATTGGAACAAGAGCAGAGATCAACTACGTACAGTACATACTGCCATACTGCTCTACCCTCCAGCCCTGCAACTGACAGAGTAGATATGAAAGAGAGGACATCTATAGCAGGAAAAAAAAATCAACAGAGGACAAGTAGATTAGAAGAATATCTGAAAGAAAGAAGCAAATAGGACCAGCTGGAGGGAGGAAAACATGATCTGAACATCCTTGGGACGTCCCAAGTTAATGGAGAGTCCAAGACTGGAGGTGATGCATGTAGGACACAGAAATAGCATCCCAAGCAAGCCTGAAGGTGATTGGATGAGGAATCCTATAATTTGAACATGCAGGCAACTTTGTCCTTTCTGTATTCCCTTGGGTAAGCAGGTACATGAGGAGGAACCTCTCTCATCTCTACCCAAGCTAGTTATCAGCAATTTAACTAAAGCCGTTTTAACTACAGGATCAACACCAGGAAGAATGAACATCTGTCATGTAGTAAAGGACTGCTGAAATGACTTTCTGGAGTCGTGTCCTACTCCTCTCCAAATGTCAGAGATTAGTGGTAGCAAAGAGAAATCACAGCCAGGTGTGCTCGGATGTGTGTCTCCTGGCTGATTCAGATCCAATTCAGTTGATAATTAACACCAACCATCATATAGTCCTAACTCCGGATATCTATGGCTATGAACTTATTTGATAATAGAGTCTTAGCAATTATGATCAAGTTAAGATTCAGCCATATAGGATTAAGGTGGGGCCTAATGCAATTACTGGAGTCCTTATAAGACATGGGAATAAGGACACAGAGACATCCTCACTCATACAGGAAAAGGCTGCAGGATGATGGAAGCAGCAGTGCAAGGTGAAGGAAACTCAAGCCAATGATTGAGGTTCTGGTAGTCATCACCAGCAGCTTCCAGAAGCTAGGAAGAGGTAAGAAAGGACCCTTCTTATTGTTCCCTTAAAATAATAACATACTGGGCTGGAGAGATGGCCTAGCAGTTAAGAGCGCCAGCTGCTCTTGCAGAGGACCCGGGTTCGATCCCCAGCACCCACATGGTGACTGAAAACCATCTTTAACTCCAGTTCCAGGGGAATCCAATGCCCTCTTTTGACCTCCGAGGCATTGCACAACATGGGTGCACAGACCTACATCCAGACAGTACATTCATACTAATTAATTAACTAATTAATTAAGTAATTATACTAAGCAAAGAAGCTAAAGACTTGCAAAGTTAACCACAAAACATTGTTGAAAAGAGTTAAAATATTACATACAAGTAAAATATTGAAGCAGCATATAGTTACTCTATAATAGAGGTTCAACAGCCCTACTAATCATCACAGGCTAGCAAATAAAAAACCCAATGGGGGCAATGCCAAAGACCCTAAAACTATAATGGATATTGCCATTCCTCTTGGTTACCTGCCAGAACTTGATGGTAAGACCCTATTGCTGAAAACACTATGTACATGAGTCACAGAAAAAATAAGGAGAAATCAAGTTGGTCCTGACCTCAAAGCTTCATCTCTACTGCCTAGCTTTCACAGTCGAAGAAGGTGCTATGCATGTTTCTGACAGAGGGAAGTATTCATCAGCCTTACCCCATGGTGAACCCTGCAAGCTATTATAACAAAAGGCCCAGCAGGATATGTCCATTTGGTACAAGAGTGGCACAAATGTTATGGGGGTAATCAATCACCTTCTGATTGGATTTAAGGCCCAATGCACAAGATGGAACTCTTATCCGACACTGGTATCAGCGCCAAGAACCTATGGCCAGACAGGTCACAGACCATAGGGGAGAGCCTACTGCTGTCATTCTGCTAAAAAGACATAGTGTTAAACTGACTCCTCATGACTTGTAGTTACACCCATAGATTAGTGTGCATCTCTCATCTCTCACCAGAAAAGCTTCTTCTTGCAGGAAATGGCAATTAACACAGAGACCCACACATGGTCAATGTGCAGAAAATAAGACACTGCAGAGTGATCATCCCTAAGCAGGACACCTATATTTTACTCTATTCTCTCAAGGCTCAGGATTTATTGCAGAAAGGGGGACAGAAAGATTCTAAGAGTGAGAGGTGATAGATGAATACAAGGAAGCTGTTGTATGGATACCACACTTCTGACAGTATGCACAAGACCCGTGCGTACCCAATCCAGACTGAGGTCAAGCACAGAGAGGATAGGTGGACAGGAAGCTCCAGCCCTAGCTAAGGATGTTGGGACAATTGATAGATGCTTGGAGGGGGACAGTCAGAATTCCTTACTTGTGTGATATCCAGGAAGTTGACCAAGAAATAGACCCATACCCAAGAGCATTTAGGAAACATAGATTAGAGAGGGAAATCCTAAAATTCATATAGAACTATAAAAGACCTCATATAGTCAAAACTAGCTCTAGAAAAAACAAAGCTGGAAGCCTCATATTTTCTGACTTCAAACCACTTAGAACATACTAGATGGGAGAAGAATGCTTGCAAACTATCTCATAAGGAGTTAATATCCCAACATATATAAAGAAGTCCTTTGATAGCAAAGTACATAAATATATAAATAATCTGATCATTAATGGGCAAAGGACTTGAATAGACATTTCCTCAAAGAAGACATGCAAATAAAAAAAAATTAAATAGACTTCTCCAAGAAAAATATGCAAATGGACTGGCATATGAAAGGGTGTTCAGCATCATTAATCATCAAGGAAATGCAAATCAAAACCACAATGAGATATCACCTCAGATCTATTAGAATGGCTATTACCAAACACAAAGCAGACAACATTAAGTGATGAGTAAGTTGATTGCAGCACTTGTATGATGTTGCTGGGGAGGTAAAATGATGCACGACTGTGAAAACAGTGTGGGGTTTCCTTAGAAAGTTAAAGACAGAACTATCATAAACCTATCAATCCAACTTCTGGCTATTTATCCAGATGTCAAAGACACAGCTGCTCCCCCACGTCTACTGCAGTGTCATTCACTGAGATATGGAAACTTGAATGCCTATGAAAAGGTAAGTGGATGAAGAAGATATGCAGACATATACCATGAAGTCTTATTCAGCCCTTAAAAACTGACAAAAATATTCTCAGAGGAGGACGAATATTGTATGACTCCATTTCCTTTAAGTATGTAAAGTAGTCAACATCATTAGAAGCAAGAAGAATGGCAGTTGCCAGGAACTGGAGCCAGGGATGTGGGAGAAGAGCAGAACTTATTGACTGGGGGGTATAGTTTCAGTTTTTCAAGGTGAAAAAGCTCTAGAGCCCTGCTAAACAGCATGTGTATGGTTAGCAAGACTACATTATCCTCTTAAAATCTGGTAGATTTCATGCTAGGTACTTTTTGCTATGATAAGGAAATAAAAAAGGAAGGAAAACATTTTTCTCCAGCTTTAAATGGGAGCATGACCTTGTTGACACTTTGATTTCAGACACTTAGACTCCAGAACTGTGAGAGAACAGTTTCTGCTATTTTAAGTCACTGGGTTTGTTATCATTTGTTACAACTAACCTAGGGTGGCTTTTCACTCTAGGGAAGCTGTTACAAAGACAAACACCAAGATCAGTAAACAAAAGAATAAGTGTCCGAGGAAGTATAAAAAGAAACCAAGGTAAAAATAGGCTTTAAAGAAAGGGGTAAATGCCATATTTATAAAGAAAGATGTGTATGAAATAGCAGGCTCTTCAGAAACAAGGTCAATTAGCCATCATAATGTAATCAGAGAATTCAAGACAAGCAATAGCTTGAGAAACATTGTCAAATATGGTGGGAAATTGATAGAGCCTGGGAATTCTCCCAGAATTCTGTGCAAAGGTAGAATGTGGGAAGGAAGATTAAGGTACAGAAATAACTAGAAAAGCTTCTGCATTTTTCCAATAGTTCTGGAAAACAAAATGTAGAAAAACCTATGGAAAATAATAAAACAAGTGAGAAGAGAAATTTTCTAGAGCTACAGGCACAGGCTGCATATTCCAAGGACACAAGATTGCTGCACAGTCTGAACATTATGGACAATGCTTGGACTTCATAAATTTGGGCACCAGGTATATAAGCTACTCATAGAGAATGAGACTTTCTACTTCACTGTTTGAGGATAGATCCACCACTGTGTGAAGGTGCTCTTCTTTCTCTCTCATTTTCACTGGAACTTCTGTTTTCTGAAATGCAATAAAATCATTAATTCAGAGTTCATCTCTGATTCTGGGCCGACATTTGTGGTGTATTTAATTGGAAGTACCCATTGCAGAAGGCCTATGGTATAAAGTTTATTCGTCTCATTGGTGTGTGTTCATCCCGTTTGACATAGTCTTGGCCTGGGCCAGGATGAAACTCAAATTCCTGCCAAATTAGAGGGAAAAAATCAGATAAGGGAGCATCTTGAGATCTTTTTATAATGCCACATAAAACACACGAAATGATTTTTTTTAAGTTATTTTTTTATTTTTTTATTTTTAAGGGATTCTACAATACAATGACACAGTTGTTTGCAGAAAACACTGATGTTACTCAGTATGTCATACAATTAAGTAATTGGTGCATTTTGCAAGTATCTATGTCCAAATTTTGAACAACCCAAGGTTCCCATAGTCCAGTTGGAGAAGCTTGTATGCACAGACATGTTGATCAATCAGGTGTCCAGACTATATTCCTATAGTCTCAAGATTCACCCCTATCTCTCCACAGCCCTTACAATCTACCACGCCTCCTCTTCCGCAGTTTGTTCCCTGGGCTTTGGGAAAGGGGCACAAGTGGGTGAGAAGAAAACAGTCTAATTTCTTTGGAGTTGTCATTTTGGACTCCAGTCTGTTCAGTTTGTTTCCCTTCACGGATTGACAGCTTTCCCAGTGATACCCTTTTCAGTCATACTAACAAAGCTCAAGCTATTGGATGTACAGGCATTTAAGCAGTACCACTTATTGTGTCAAGCTAAGCTGTGAGCATAGACACAGATGCTTGGATGGTATGCTAAACGAAATGATTTTTATAACCTCATGTAACAATCAGTTTGGATACATATTATTGGAGATGTTGATATTAAAGTGAGAAAATTGTTGTTCATAAAAGGAAGTGGAATGATTATTAAAAAAAAAAAAAAAACACTGACCAGATAACAAAAACAAAGAACTACAGAAACAAGTCAGTTTTAAAAATTAAAACAGTATTTATCTGAGATGAGAAATCTCAGTTTTGTAAGAGTGATTCAAGGCTGACAGCTGATGAGGTGCAGTGTCTCTTGAGGAGTAAACGGTCCCCAGGATGATTTCGTAATTCAACTCTTAGGAGAAGGATTTAGACAAAACCCATTTTACTTAGCAAATGAAACATATTTAATTTGGTGTGCCATCCCATGTCAGTTTGTCATTAAATGCACTCATATCAAGACTTATAAAAACAGCTTCCCATCAATAATTGTTTGACAGTTACGATGCTACTGGGTACACCTTTCAATTTTATAATTAGCGAAACTCTGCAGATGAAACATGGGGATCAATAACACAGTCAATTTTCTATTATGGAAATGAAGTGATATTTCCACTGTAAAAACATTTTTTCAGTTTCTCAGAACACTATTTCCAGCAGGAAGGTGACTACGAGGAGGTTTAAATGTCAGACAGTTACGGTAGTGCTTACCTAGTCCTTCACGTAGTATACTCTACTTTCAATATTCCTAGTGATGACAGGCTTGCTTACAGCAGTAGTTCTCAGATCAAAGCCTTCTGGCTTGGGTCAGGAGAACTAGGTCCAGTGCTTTCATTCTCTTTATCTGTTCAAGTTTGGCAACCAGGCATTGGTACAACACAAAAGAAAAAGTATAGATTTGGAAATCAGACAGACCTGGATCTATACCTTGGCCCTGAATTTTAGACATTCTTAAGTTATTATGAACTTTAGCTCCCTCTGCTACAAATTAGCATCAGCTAGATCTCAAATCAGTTCCTCGTCTTTCTACCTAGCCTATACTAACTTAAACCTACCTTAGCACTGCTGGCTTCAATAAGCTATTGTGTAGGTTCAATGATACAGTGGACATAAATGCTGTAGATCCGAGGATGTGCTTAACAAATTTTACTCCATCTCCACAGAAGATTTCCTCAGCAATGCCCAAACAAATGCACTAACTAGGCTGCAGAAAGCTGAGATCCATTTGAGACATATTCAATCATTTGAGATACCATTCCTCTAAGAAGGGAATTACAGCCAAAACCCCAGCTCCACTCAATTGTTTATGTAATCCACATGATCAAGTCAATCTCATGAATGTAAACAATCAGAGTTGACCTGACTATCTAATTGGAAGTTTCTTTCCAATTCACAAACACACCAAGTGACAGAGATGATGCTTTTGTCTCCCAGGGTTAAGGAGAACCCAGACTGTCAGAATCTCTAGAATTCTCTCTTATACCTAACTTCTGCCAAAACTATTTCAGAGACTATATTGTGTGTTTCTTTGGGCTCCTGGGCCTCTCTTTCACAGTGAGATTCCAGCCTGCTGAGAGTGTTCAATACTGCTTTACTTCTGATAGGTTTGTCATTTCCACCTGAACGTGGTCGACTTGAGTGGTTGTCTGCTTCCTTTAGTAGAGCCATTTGATTTTAAAAATGCTTAGAAACAGAATAAAGTGTGGCCATTTTCTTAGAACTCAGGTTTTGGAAACTATCTCAAGATAACCATGTTGAGCCTACAAAATGGAAAGAGAGATTATAAAGTTTTTTTTTTAATTTTTTTTTTATTAATTTTATTTATTTCTGTATGTGTATGAATGTACTGTCTGCATGCAAGTTTGTGCACCCGTGTCGTGCAATGCCGCGGAGGTCAGAGGAGGGTGTCGGATTCCCCTGGAACTGGAGTTCTCCTGGAATTGGAGTTTCAGACGGCTCTCGGCCGCCATGTGGGTGCTGGGGATCGAACCCAGGTCCTCTACAAGAGCGTCGGCGCTCCTAACCGCTAGGCCATCTCTCCAGCCCGAGAGATTATAAAGTTTTATGAAAAGCTGTAAACCCTGCCTACCTTGTGGGATAGATTGCACTTCCTAAAGACGCTGCACCAGCATCTCCTGGCCCACAGATCCTTCCCCCAGGGTGGCCTTACACTCCTCCACCTATAGGTAATGTCTACCTAGCACAGGATGACCTCAACTTCATGATCCTCCTGCCTCAGCCTCCAGAATGCTGGGATTGCAAGCCTGTGCTTCAACACCAGGCTACAGGTAGAATCTAAATGTCTTCCCTTCCAAACTCAAGCTGATCTCAGAGTCTTTGTAACTTGAAGAATGCTGCAGGAATGCTATGACTTCCTAAATGCTATGAGTTCCTACATGCTTTGTGAATGCTTATCTTGGGTCACTTTCTTAAATGACCCCCAGGCTGTCAGAAGTTTTACCATAGAAAGGGCCATTTGTAGGTATTTGATCATCATCAGTAGGCCACTTGAGTGTCCCCAAGTGAAGCCCTTGACATTGCAGAATAAAAAGATGCTTCCCACTTCATTACCTTTCTGAACTTCTGACACACACAGGCTGGAATTTGTGACCTTAACAAAGTAGTCACCATTTCATCCCACACATTGTGGTGTTGTGTTATGGTAGTGGCAGTAGTACCTGGAACACATTCCACTCAGTAGGTACAGCGCGGTAGCATACACACAGCATGCAAGCACTCATTATGAGAGAAATTGAGAAAGACTAATCCAGCTCTAAGACTCTCTTGCTACACCAGCTTCCCCATCCATCAGGTATCAGGAAGATGGAACTCTGTGCTCCCCAAAGCCTGCTCTGTTCTGAAATTCTGCTCCTCCCTTCTCTCTAGGTAAAGCTTAGGCTGGATCTTTCACGTTCTCTGAGGTATATACATCCCTTATAACTTCCCAGCACTTTAGACAGCATCCAAGACAAAAGGGAAAGAAATGAAGCTTTGGTGGTAGAATTTCAGCAATCAAGGATTATTTCTTTTCAGGAGAGACAGGAAAAGGTGCCTATCTAAGTCTTGAAATTAATAGTATTAGTATATCGCAATTATAAAAATGAATTCCTTTTTTGGCTTTAATATTTTTTTAATTTTATTTATTTTGTATGTGTATGAACGTACTGTCTGCATGTAGGTCTGTGCACCCATGTCGTGCAATGCCGCGGAGGTCAGAAGAGGGTCTCGGATTCCCCTGGAACTGGAGTTCTCCTGGAATTGGAGTTACAGACAGTTCTTAGCTGCCATGTGGGTGCTGGGGATCAAACCCGGGTCCTCTGCAAGAGCAGTCGGTGCTCTTAACCACTAGGCTATCTCTCCAGCCCATAAAAAATGAATTCTATTACATACCACAATGATATTTTGCATGGAGTATTGCCATGCATTGATGATCACTTTGAGCTAAGTATTCTTCTAGCTATGCTATGCATTATTCTGTTTAATCTGCACAAGAGATACCCCACCCCATCACAAATGCTACATGTCCCAACACCACATGAGGGCACACAAAGAAGTCGGTCTCATGAAGCCATGAATAGAACTGAGAATGCTACATTACATGTTGACTGTCACACTTCACTCCAGAGACCACTCACTGTACTCTGAAACAAGACATTATCCTAATAAAATTGAATAATATCCATTTCTTAATTTGTAGGCACATTGTTAACAAGAGGATTTTCAGTTTTCTTCTCATAATTTGTGTTCAAAACTATTGATGCTCATTATCGCTTAATGGCCAAGAAAGTCAGTGGAGGGGGAACATTGGCACAAGTATGAGAATAATGGGTGGGTCCAAAAATACTGAACAAATTGGATCTGCTTCTCAGTGCCATGTGACCTTGGACAAGTCGTCTATCTTAATGCTCGATTCTGTCCTCTGAGACATAAAAGTAATTATGGATTCTCTCAGAGGGTTGTGTTAGGATTAAAGGAGATTATGTATTCAGTGAAATGCTGAACACATGTAAATAGTTGGGAAAATTTGCCTTTATTAATAATCCATTTCTATATCTCTGTAGGCAAATTCAAGATAGATGCCAGTTTTCAAGTTGATCTTAATGGACAAGCAGAATTCATTGGAGAAAAAAGTTAAGGTATGTGTGTGCATGCATAACCATCTGAGCTTTGCAAATGAGATAACTTCCTACAATAATATCTCTAGATTAGTTGTTTAATTTCCATTTTTCTTTTTTAATGTGAAAATACCCAAGAGAAAAGTAATATACTCGTCAGAAAAAGAAGTAGAGAAAAACAGATTCTAATCCTGAGTAAGTTACTATCCTCTTTGAATATTGATGCAGACACATACAAAGGGCTCAATAAATATTTGCAGGACAAAACCCTAAAAATTATTATATGAATATTTACCCTTTCCTTTGGGGGATTAAATGAGATATAGAGTAAAAAATGTGTAACTCACAATTACTGCTTGGCAAATGTTAGTTTTCTTTATCCACATACTTTTTAAAGTGTCAGACATTTTCTATTAAGAAATTACAAATATGGCCAGTTCCTTTTATCTTGATAGAGTTTAATTCCTCTGCTTATCACGTGGATAAGCAAAGCTTTAGCTCCTGAGCTCATTTTACTGAATGTTCTCACTCTGACAGCACCATACCATCTCTATCTTAAAGGCTCTTTGACAACATGTTATCAAATGTGTGGGTGAAGAAAATGTGGTTTACCCATTGGAAATGAAGAACATGGACAGGAATGAATTCTCTTCCCTGTGATGAAAGTGAGAAGCATACTTTTTTTTTATTAATATCATCGGTATTGGGCCTGAAGAAATGGCTCAGCAGTTAAGAACACTGGCTATTCTTACAGGGAACCCAGGTTTGGTTCCCAGCACATACATGGCAACTAACAACTATTTTTAAGTCAAAGGCTGCAGTGCCTTCTTCTGGCCACTGCAGGCATTGCATACATAGGTATGCACACACACACACACACACACACACACACACACACACGCACAGGCAAAGCACTCATACACATAAAAGGAAAACAAATAAATATTTTAGAGTTATCTAAGTTTTTTTATCATGTACATACATACAAGCACAGAAACACACAGACACAACACACACACACACACACACACACACACACACACACACACACACTGAATGTAGCATGTCTTTATAACTCTGAATTCTGAGATGGTCAAGGATTGCCTCATTTGACTCCCGCCTGAGGTAAATTTAGATATCCATGACTTCCTGAAAGAAAGTCATTTGTTAAATATTTAAAATTAAGGAACAGGGGCTGGCAGTTCTAATATTCCTTTTTTAATGCTTAGCGATTTCTACTCTTCCACTTAGAAGCAACTAAACTCATAACACATGACTCTCCTGCCTGCCATAAATCCGGTGATCAATCTAAAAGTCCTGTCTGCTGGCCATTTCCTAGGTAACCAATTCAAAGTGACCTTAATGGACAGACACCAGCAAGAAAATGGGGGGGGGGATCCAACTTTTGTCTTCTATTTCTGTCTCAATATGTTTAAATAATTTAAAACACCATCAAGAAGCTAATCCATAGATAAAATGATGTTCAAATATGATTGCATAGTGCTTTTCTACCTTCATTGATTTCTTCTACAAGGAAAAGAAGCATTAGCCCAGGCTTTGCTTGTCCTGGAAATTTCTTTCAGTCTTTGACATGAAGTTCCTTATCAGGCCACACCTTGTTGAGGGAGAGAGCTACAAGTGGCCATGAGGTAAGTATTGGCTGCAGGAATGACCTGTAAGTTTGGAACTCTCATGAAGCAGCTTTTTAAGGGAACACATAGTGGATGAAGTTTAGGAATTCAAGAAACTTTGAAAGCTCAGGCTTCCATCTGAGATGCAGCCGTTGGCAAATCCTAGGCACAACATGTATCAATTGCATGAACTTGGAAAAAGATAGATGATCCTTCTGAGTCCTTATTTATTCCTTTGCGAAGGGAAGAGAATAAAAATGAGTTGTTTCTCGTGTGGTTATTGAATAATGATCAGGTAATATAGGTAAGGTACTTGGTATAATGGTGGTCCTATAGTAACAATAAAGAGAATAAGCAAGTGCTTCAGGCTCTTATTGTGCGCCAGCCACACCAAGGTCAGTGAGCCAGTTGAGGAGCTAGGAGCACCAGTATACATATCCAACTTGCCCTTCTCCCCAATGAACAATGACATATATCAGATATTTTCCTTTTTATTTATTTATTTTTTGGTATTTTTGAGACAGGGTCTCCCTTTAGTCCCAGCTGGCCTGGAGGTCACTCTGTAGACCAGGCTGGTCTTGAACTCACAGAGATCTGCCTGCCTCTGCCTCCCAAGTGCTGGGATTAAAGGCCTGCACCACCACTCCCGGCCAAGTATAGCAAGGTTATGAAGGCCACTATAATGAAAGATAAAGATACTAGGAAGAGGAAAGGGGTTGCATTCATTTTATTTTTGGATAAAGACTCTGCACAAAACTGCACCAGAGCAATAAACAGCAAACAGTTACTGGTAGAGTGATAGAGGCAAGCATTGCTATTGACAGTGGAAGAGCAGCCGAGTTCATCCGAAGGCGAAACTACTTTGATAAACCTAAGTGTTATGAATGTAGGGAAAGGGGCCACTCGAGTTATGCCCGTCCTAAGAATGTGCTTGGAGAACGTGAGCCTCCAAAGAAGAAGAAAAAGAAAGTTCCTGATCAAGAAGAAGAAACTGAGGAGGTGAAGTTAGTGAGGAAGAGGAGGATCCTGCTCGGGACAGTCTCAGTCAGGCCATAGCATTCCAGCAAGCTAAAACTGAAGGAGAACAAAACAAATGGAGACTCAGTCCGGGGGGCATCAACCTCAGATGATTCCAAACGCCCAGGGATAAAGAAAAGCTCATATTTCAGTGATGAAGAAGAACTTAGTGATTAAGATTCTGTTTATTATGTAAATATTACTAAAATAAAATCTTACTGTATAAAAAAAGAGTATAAGGAAATGAGCAAAAGAGTAACAATGTCAGTCACCAGAGCAAGGTATTTATGCACATTAAAAATACCATAGCAGGACCAGGGAGAGCTCAGCCAGTAAAGTGCTTGCCTTTGCCGGGTGTGGTGGCGCATGACTTTAATCCTAGCACTTGGGAAGCAGAGGCAGGTGGATCTCTGTGAGTTCAAGTCCCGCCTGGTCTACAAAGTGAGCTCCAGGCCAGCTGGGACTAAAGGGAGACCCTGTCTCAAAAAGACCAAAAGAAACAAAAAAAAAAAGGGTTTGCCTTCTTACTGAATTCAAACCCTAGGAACCATAAAAAAAAAAAAAAAAAAAGAATCAGTGGCACTTGCCACTATCCTCATCCTGGAAAGGCCCCAGGCATATCCCTGGGGCTCAGTGGCCAGCCAGCCTACCCTACTAATCAAGTCCTAAGCCAGGGAGAGAGCTTGTCTCTAAACAAAGATTGTGTCTGAGGAGGATACCTGAGGTTGTCCTCTGACCTTCACACACATCTGCATACATTGAAAACACACACACATACACACACACACACACACACACACACACACACACTACAGCAATCAAGAATTAAGTGCTCCTGAATTAAAAAGGGGTGGGGAACAGGAGTATAGACTGCTGTATCACAAACAGGTACCATATGGAACATTCACAGCAGAGTGGTGGGTGTAGAGAGAGCACGGGCTCTCCGGGAGACAGAATTGTGGTCAGACCCTGCTTCTCCATTATTAGCTGTGCAACTTTGAGCAAGCAAGTTACCCTTTCTTCTTATCTTGAAAATGGAGAGGTTCCTTAAGGCGCATGTTTCTGATCAACAAAACACTCAGCAAATTTAAATTGCAGTAACACTTTATTAAAAGTACTGGGGACTTTGATGACTGAGAAAGCCAACAAGACACTGGAAGAGAAGTTTAGAAAACTGGTAAAGATCTGGCAAGATTCCAGCAGCAATGGTTAGAGGCCGTCAGGGCTGCTGGCATGAATAGAGCCTCCAACCAGTTCCCTCCACAAACTGCCATTTAGCCACGAACACAAGAGCCAAAGACTTTGTGACTGCCCTGTCTCTCACATGCAGCTACTGGTTCTGCCAGGGTAAAAGAGATCTCTTCAGCCATAGTCACTGGAGGTGGACACTTCCTGTGACACGATGGCATGTGTGGAGCTAGCCTGGAAGTAAATGGGGCTGGGACTCTGACTCAGTATTAGAGTACATGCTTGGGACTTGCAAAGACCCAAGTTCGACCTCCAAGACTGCAAAAGAAAGTATAGAGATTTTTTTTTTCTAAAAGGAAAATTGGGTACTCAGGAAGCAACTGCCCGTTCCCACAAAAATAATGAAAATTTGTTTTGTGAATGAAGGAACAAAGTTCATCAAAATGTAAATGGCAACACCTAGCATATCACTAGCACTCAAAAACAAGAAACCTTTTGTAGTAGTTGTTCAAAGCATTATCTGTAGAGAAAAGGTACTCCCTGCCTGGCCCTGTGCAAAGCTGAAGGGTGACGATGATGAGCTGAATGGATATGGCATTATGTCTGCTCCTATCAAGATTACAGCATAATGGAGGAGGCAGAGAAGTGGAGAATGATGGTAATTTGAAACAACTGCAGTAAGGTCCTTAGGATACAGTCTCAGACAGGTGGGAAGTTACTCATTGTGTCTTGGATAGCTGGAGGAAATGGAAAAGAGGGATTTCTCAATAAAATGGCAGCCCCTGTCTCTAGAGTCATCCCCCTCTCCATCAGTCCTGACTTATACATTCCTCAAGGTGCAGCTCTTCATCGACCCCATTTTGCTTCCTACTTTAAAATGCAGAATTTGAAGAGAGGATTGACACTCCACAGGTGAGCAAGAGGGTGCCAAGGGAAGGTCGACTTCTTTCTTATCTTCCATTACCTGCAAGCCATCAAATCCATATAGTTTCTCTTTTTTTCTTTTTTTTTTTTTTTTTTTTTTTTNATCCACCTGCCTCTGCTTCCTAAGTGCTGGGATTAAAGGCACGCGTCACCGCACCTGGCTTAAAGATGGTTCTTAGCCGCCATTTGGGTGCTGGGAATCGAACCCAGGTCCTCTGCAAGAGCAATCGGTGCCCTTAACCACTGAGCTATCTTTTTTTTTCTTTTTTTTTTGAAACCCAGTATACTTTCTATCCACAATTAGTGGTCTCCCTAAAAACAAAGGTCTTGCTATCCTCTATTGACTTCTTATATTAAATTATTTATTTTCATGTGTATGAGTATTTTGCCCACATGTATGTGAAGTGTACCTGTGTTGTACAATGCCCAGCTTTTTTATTTTAGCAGATGACCACTGTTTTCTAGGGAGGTGGCCTAGATGGGCTGCAGCAAATCAAATGTAGACCTTTCCTTTGCTCTAACTCTCTAGGTAATCTGGGTAACAGATGGAAAGTGTTATCCCTGTGGAAACTATGGATAAACCTAGCAAGTGTGATCACAGATTTACTATGACACCATTCACATACCTGAGAAAGGTGATAGATGCTCAAATCATTGCCCGCACTGTAAGTGGTAAGTAAGGGCAAAGTGTCTTTTATGGGTAATGTAAGACAGGCTGGGAAGTTCAAAAGCCTTGATAGAAGATCATCACACACAAAAAGAAAACACAGAACATTCAAGAAACCCAAAAGAATTTGACATCAAGGGAAAATTCCTGATTTTTTTTTCTTTGAAACCCAGTATACTTTCTATCCACAATTAGTGGTCTCCCCCAAAACAAAGGTCTTGCTATCCTCTATTGACTTCTTATATTAAATTATTTATTTCTTTTCATGTGTATGAATATTTTGCCTACATGTATGTGAAGTGTACCTGTGTTGTACAATGCCCAGATTTTTTATTTTAACAGATAACCACTGTTTTCTAGGGAGGTGACCTACTCAAAATACAAAGAAGTAAGAAAGCAAATGACTCACTCAAAAGATGGCGTAAAGAGATGAACAGACACTTCACCAATGAGGAAATAAAGATGGCTGATAAATATCTTAAAAAGTGTTCAACACTGTTAGTAATTAAGGAAATGCAAATTGAAACCACTCTAAGATATCATCTCACTCCAATAAGACTGGCTAATATCAAGAAAACAAAAGACACCAAATGCTGGAGAGGTTGTGGAGAAAAGGGAACACTCATCCACTGCTGGTGGGAATGCAAAACTCGTACAACCACTGTGGAAAGCAGTGTGGAGAACCCTTAAAAGACTCAAAATGAGCCTACCACATGACCCAGCTATACCACTCCTGGATATATACCCACAAGACTCATCCTACTGCAAAGATACATGCACATCTATGTTTATTGCAGCTCTTTTCACAATAGTGAAGAGTTGGAACTAACCCAAATGCCCCTCAACTGATGAGTGGATAACAAAAATGTGGTACATCTACACAATGGAGTTCTATGCAGTGGTAAAGAAAGATGATATCATGAACTTTGCAGGTAAATGGATGGAACTTGAAGCCATTATGCTAAGTAAAGTAACACAGTCTCCCCAAAAAACAAACAGGGAATGGTTTCCCTCATTTGTGGATGCTAGTACTAAATCCTCCAATTGAAAGGCAAGCTGAGCAGCATTATTGTTATATTTCTATCTGAAACAACTGTGATGTTACAATGTGAATCCCTTAATGAGTCCTAGAATTAACTTACCACTTACTTTCAGACATGGTAATTAATGTATATGGGCGGAAGGTATATATTCATATTTTAGAGTAATATAAAAGTAAAGGGAAAAAATGTGAACTCCTAAACATATATAATAGTTAACAGTTTATTCCTGGACATAATTCTGGTACATATATAATGTTTATATAGGCATATTTTGGACCAATATCGCAGGGAGAGAACCACAACAACATAAGGACTGGGTCAAAAAACAGACTGATACAGTTAAATTCTTCCCAAAACAATAAACCTTTGCAGAGAAAAACTTTAAAAAGACTGAGAGAAAGATGTAGGACATGTATGACAGAATGTATGATCTTGAATGGGGTGGAGGGAAGGGAAAGGGAATAAACTGAACTGAAAAAAAAATGATGTCTGAAATACATAGAACATCAATAAAAGTATTATTTAAAAATACATAAAAATAAATAATGATAAAAATACACCAAAAAAGAAACAGGTTATTGGTTCATAGTCCACTCACTAATTAAATATATATTTTACATGCTGTTTCTACAATAAAGTTCTATTAACATTGGCAAATCTCCTCCCACATTAAGGCTTTAAGATCTTTGAAGCTGGATCCCTTCCACAGCTCTGCTCTAATAATACTATTTCACATTCCCATCCTGCTATCCAAAGAATTCCCGGGTGTGATCATTTCCCAGAGACTAGTCCAGAGTTAAGCAAACAGAAGACACTCAAAGGCTATTTGAGTGATTGATTGAGTTTGTCTGATTTATTTCAAGTTCTAAGCAATTGGGCCGATGGTTATTTTTGTAGCTGATGTGAGAGGTCATGAAGACCGTCACAAACCCCTATATCAAATGGGGACAGACTATTTCAAGCCACTGTGTGAAATGGTGCCCTTTTTGGGGAACATGTCTGATTGTCATTGGTTTTCCACTCAAATCCTTTATGAGCATTACATGAGTCTCCCCACAGAGAGACAGAGTCATTGGTGTTGAAAAGAACAATGCTTAGAGTCCAGCCTGAATTAAAACCCAGCTGAGACACTCCTTAGCTTTGAGGTTTGGCTCCAGCTCATATTTCAAGATAATTTAGAATCTAGATAAGTGGGAAGTGTGTTCTTTCCTCTATTCATATGTCTAGATCTTAAACCTATCAACTACACACACACACACACACACACACACACACACACACACACACAAAGTCAGTCCCTGGGAAACCACACTGTGTGAAGCACCTTTATAATGGTAGATGAGGGTATGGGCCACAGTAAATTCATTACGAAAGAAAATTGTAAAGCAAATGTTCAAGACGAAAGATAAGCATTATAGTGGAACAACATGTGGATCCCTGATGTTTTAGTGCTTTTTATTTGATCTCCTTCAACTTCGTCTTCTTAGTAAGTAAATGGCAAAGCACTCAATCCTGTTAATATTCTACTTCAGCCCTATGTATAGTTAATTTTAATGTTGCTTTCTGGTTATTTTGTGCTTCTTATCATATGAACCAGGAGGATGGCTTTTTTTGTTCAATAATTGAGTTTTCCAGGGAGATTTCATTACAAACTAAAGGAGGACACGGTCTGACTTCTTAATGTTATGGCTAAAGGTAAAATAATATTGAGATTTTTTTAAGTGGGAGAGTTATGTATGTCATTATTGTGTATTAATTCTGCCTTTATTACAGATGTTATATGCTTCTTTGTTGGAGTTTTGTACCTAATTTGTTCTCTGTTTTGCTTTTTAAAATGTGGATATTTTTTGAAAGAGCCCATGATAAAAATTATGTAGGTGGAAAAGAAGACCCAGAGTTAAATTAAAGAAAATGAGTTGGAAAAGTTGGCTGTTAGCCACACGAGAAACTGGCACAGTCACCAAGAGTTCTGTACAACTGTTTCAGGCAACCAAAGACATGAATTATTTCCCTTATGTGTAGAAGCAAAAGTAGATGTTTCTGTTTATATTTGAATATGGAAGAATCTCATACTAAACAAATTCACTTCAAAATAAATAATGAATAGAGAGGCTTACATTTGGGTACTCTTTTTATTTTAATTTTTTTTTTTTGTTCGTTTTGTTTGTGATAGGTTCCTACCATGTAAACCAGGCTGGCCTTGAACTGAAGATCCTCCTGCCTCAGCCTCCTGAGGGCTGGAGTTATGGGTGAGTATCACTATGCCTGGTTTGGGCACTCTTAGAATCTTAAAAGTTAAAAAACCTGGCTGATTGATGACAATACTCTGAACACAGCACTATTACATCTCATTTGGTCACTGCAAGTAGGCATAGAATATATTAAAATTTATATTCTATATAGAAATAATTTGAGCTTTCAGCAAAGCAAGAGTTATTCTCTGTCTTCGAATCAGCCATTGAACCTCAGAGAACCACCCTCTGCTTCTTAGAAAAGAGGTGTTCTAATTTCCCTTCTGTTGCTGTGGGAGAATACTGACCAAGGCCAATTTAAGAGAGAAAGGAATTTGTTTTAGCTTACATTCCCAGATCAGAGTTCATCACCAGAGAAGTCAGGACAGGAACCTTGGAAGAAGGCTACTGACTGGCTCTGCTCAGTAGCTTTCTTACACAGCCCAAGCCCACCTGCCTAAGGCCGGTGCCACCCACAGTGGGCTGGGCCCTCCCACATCAACCACTAATCAAGGCAATCTCTCACAAACATGGCCAGAGGCAATCCCTCTCTGGATTGGGACAACTACAGATGACTCCAAACTGTGTGGAATAAATAACTGAGGCTAACTAGGTCAAGGGGCATGCCTACTCATAGCAAATTTCCTTGTTCTCCTTCCCTACTCTATTCCAGAGTCTGTCTCTTTTGACTTTTCCCTTACTCTTGATCAGCTTTGCTCCAAACCCTTGGGGACCATTATAAAATTTAACTTCCGGGCTGGAGAGATGGCCTAGCAGTTAAGAGCGCCGACCGCTCTTACAGAGGACCCAGGTTCCATCCCCAGCACCCACATGGCGGCCGAGAACCGTCTGAAACTCCATTCCAGGAGAACTCCAGCTCCAGGGGAACCCGACACCCTCTTCTGACCTCCGCGGCATTGCACGACACGGGTGCACAAACTTGCATGCCGACCAGCGTACATTGATACACATACAGAAATAAATAAATGCCGGGCGTGGTGGCGCACGCCTTTAATCCTAGCACTTGGGAGGCAGAGGCACGCGGATCTCTGAGTCCGAGGCCAGCCTGGTCTACAGAGTGAGTTCCAGGACAGCCAGAGCTACAGGGAGACCCTGTCTCAAAAAGACAAAAAAGAAAAAAAAATTTAACTTCCTTCTTTTGTGACCAGATTTCTGGCCCCTGCTTATATCAGGATTTCTACTCAAAACATCTAATTCTATGCCTAGATCTCAGTCAATTCCCCTACACCCTTGGCAGAGGCTTCTTGCTCCAATAGTGTATTTTGTCTGACAAAGAATCTGTGCATTCCACCAAGTTTGGGAGTGTCTACTTAGAGCCTAGTAATAGAGACTGGAGTTCTTGCTGGGGGCTAAGGACAGGAGAAGAAAGGAAGACCATCAAGGGGTAGTTATCGATCTGGATAACTCATTGGTCTCAACAAGTAGAAGACTACAGAAACAAGACTGGTGGATCTCTTTTTTTTTTTTTTGCTCAGTGGAAACTTTATGAAATAAAACAAAATCAAAGCTGCTTTTCTGCGTAGTATGATTATTCGTTGAACAAATATAATTAATGAGCAATGGCTATGTGCCAGACACTTAATAAACAGTGAAGAGTCATCAGGAAGTGAAACAGAAAGCAATCCAGTCCTCAAAGAGCTTATATTCTAATGAGACAGGCAAATAAAAATCATAAGCATACATTTATATAAGACTGATGTGCAGTTCTTGCATGTGGAATGTGTTTCTAGAGTTGGTGTCATTGGGGAAGGGTTCTGAGGGTTCATAGTCTTTTGCCACTTGCAGTTTTAATCTCTCTGCTTCCTGCTTGAAGACTTGAACACTCAGCTTTCTGTTCCAGCTGCCTCCTGCCTTGCCTTCCTCACCATAGTGGACTCTTATCCCTCTGGAAATGTAAGCCCAATGGTCTTCCTTTTTTTTTTTTTTAACATTGCTCAGCTTTCTTTCAATTGGGGGACTTGGTACTAGCATCCACAAATGAGGGAAAGCATTCCCTGTTTGGTTTTTTTGGACTGTGTTACTTCACTCAGCATAATGACTTCAAGTTCCATCCATTTACCTGCAAAGTTCATGATATCATCTTTCTTTACCACTGCATAGAACTCCATTGTGTAGATGTACCACATTTTTGTTATCCATTCATCAGTTGTGGGGCATTTGGGTTGGTTCCAACTCTTCACTATTATGAAAAGAGCTGCAATAAACATAGATGTGCATGTATCTTTGCAGTAGGATGAGTCTTGTGGGTATATACCCAGGAGTGGTATGGCTGAGTCATGCGGTAGGCTCATTTCGAGTCTTTTAAGGGTTCTCCACACTACTTTCCACATTGGTTGTATGAGTTTACATTCCCACCAGCAGTGGATGAGTGTTCCCCTTTCCCTACAACCTCTCCAGCATTTGATGCCTTTTGTTTTCTTGATCTTAGCCAGTCTTATTGGAGTGAGATGATATCTTAAAGTGGTTTTAATTTGCATGTCCTTAATTATTAACAATGTTGAACACTTTTTAAGATGTTTATCAGCCATCTTTATTTCCTCATTGGTGAAGTGTCTGTTTATCTCTTTACTCCATCTTTTGAGTGAGTCATTTGTTTTCTTACTTCTTTGTATTTTGAGTAGTTTATATATTCTTGACATTAATGCTTTGTCAGATGTATAACTGATGAAGATTTCCTCCCACTCTGTGGGTTCTCTCTTCACTTCCTTGATTGTTTCTTTAACTGTACAGAAGCTTTCTAGTTTGATGAGGTCCCATTTGTCAATTGTCAACCTTATTTCCTGCGCAGCTGCTGTCTGATTTAGAAAGTCTTTTCCTACACATATGTCATGTAGGTTGTTGCCAATTTTTTTTTTATCACCTTCAGGGTTTCAGGTTTCACATTGAGATCTTTGATACACTTGGAGTTGATTTTTGTACAGGGTGAGAGGTAGGGGTTTAATTTCATTATACAAGTGGTGATCCAGTTTTGCCAACACCACTTGCTGAAGATGCTGTCTTTCCTCCATCGTGTCTTCTTGGCCCCCTTGTCAAATATGAGGTGGCTGAAATCGTATGAGCTCACGTTTGGATCTTCAGTTTTGTTCCATTGGTCAAAGGGTCTGTTTTTGTGCCAGTACCAGGCTGTCTTTATAAATAGCTTTGGTTATGGTGTTTATCAGAGCAACAGGAAAGTAATTGATGAAGTTGGTTATTTCATCTCAGCAATCTTTCATAAACTTTAAAGTATATATCTTGACTTTTGTTCAATTCAGTTGCCTTTTGTTTTTAAAGGTATTATAAATAGAACTATAATGTTCATTTCCAATTGCTGCCTGCTAATAGTATCCATATTGATCTCAGATCTGGCAACCTTATTAAATTAACTGATGAGTTTTTATAGTCATTTTGTATATTACTTGTGTTTTGTGTATCAATAATCATGAATCCTGAAAATAAAGACAATTCTACTTCTTCCTTTCTGATTGTTATGTTTTTATGTTTTGCTTGCTTTATTGCAAAGGCTACCATCTGGTGTGATAGAAAATAGACTGGTGATAATAGCTACCCCTGCCTTGCTCCTGATCTTGTGAAGAAAACATTCATATTTTACCACTAACTTTAATATGAACTATAGACTTCCTTTAACAGATTGAGAGAGTTCCTTTCTATTGCTAATTTTCAGGGGGAAAATATATCATGAATAGACATTAAAGTGTGTTTCATCTGTGTATTTTGTCTGACAAAATATCTATGTATTCCATATACTCTGCAAATGTATCTTGGCATCTTTTGATGGTGTCTTAATCAGTGTGGATTGTTACAATAAAATGTCACAAAATTAGTTGGCAATTTATAAAAAAAACATGAATTTTTGTGCCATTGCTGGGTTGAGGGTTGTAGATCTAGTCTAGATTCAAGGTACTCATAGGACTGGTGTCTGGTGAGGGCTATTTTTTGCTTCCAAGCTGGTACTTGGTTTTTGCATCCTTTTGAGGGAGGAACTGCAGTCCCTCATGACAGACTAGACATGAAACAGCATTCCCTTCAACAATAAGCCCTCATACAGATGAGTTAATCCTATTTATTTGTCTAAAGCATTACTCAGGAGGAAAATGTTTCATGTCTAACAACCTGAGTTCAGTCACCAGGACCCACATGGTATAGGAGAAAACTGACCTCCGCAAGTTGTCCTCTGACCTCCATAAGCAAGAGACACACACAGCAAGACAGAGAGACAGAGAAAGAGTGAGAGAAGCATGGAAATATATGTCACTGAAATTTTTTGGAAAAAGAAACTCATTCATGAAAACAGGGAACCTCTTAACTATGATTTTTATTACAGTGGCACTGTGCCTAAGTTTCAATGTTAATTTGGACCAAGTCATCATAAAACAAACCATTACAAACCTTTCTTATTCCACCTGCTGAGCCATCTCCCAGGCCAAATGAATGGGATTAATTTTATAATAAATGAGCCTAAATGTTGAAGGGAATACTGTCTTGCCTCTTCTATCTGTTAATGTGAAGTATAATGGATTAAAATAATAGGGGGGCTGGAGAGATGGCTCAGCAGTTGAGAGCACCGATTGCTCTTGCAGAGGACCCAGGTTCGATTCCCAGCACCCACATAGCAGCTAAGAACCATCTTTGACTCCAGTTACAGGGGAATCCGATGCTTTCTTCTGACCTCCATGGCATTGCATGACATGGGTGCACCAACCTATATGCAGACAGTACACTCATACACATAAAATAATAATAATAATAATAATAATAATAATAATAATAGGAACACGTTAAATATAGGCTGGGCATGGTGGTGCACACCTTTAATCCCAGCACTTAGGAGGCAGAGACAGGCAGATCTCTGTGAGTTCAAGGCCAGCCTGGTTTACATGGTGAGTTCCAGGGAGACCCTGTCTCAAAAAAAAAAAGTCATAAAATAAACCTTAATAAGAAAAGTTAAGTGGCATAGGAGATGGCTCAGCAGTTGAGAGCACTGACTGGTCTTGCAGAGGACCCAGGTTTGATTCCCAGCACCCGCATGGTAGCTAACAACTATCTGTAGCTCCAGTTCCAGGGCATCCAGTGCCCTCTTCTGGCCTATGTTGCATGCACAGGTGCACTTACATACATGCAGGTGATACACTCACACACATAAAATAAAAATAATATTTTTTTAAAAAAAGAAAAGTTAATGGAGACGAGACTGATAAGGTGTGCTATTTTGCCCAGGGTAGGCAAGGAAGGTCTCTGCAAAGAGAGGATCTCAGAGCAGAAATTGAATGAAATGTGGGAACAGGCTATGCAAGGGCCCGCAGGAACTGCTATCCTAGACACCAGGTGTGAGAAGATAGGTTGGAAGACCAGGGCCGATCATAAATGCCTTGGAAGGCCACAGAAAGGAGTGTGGGGGCTCAGACCTACGGGAAGTTATTAGTGGGTTTTCATTGAAAGAGCACCATGAACTGGTTTATCATTTTGGATGATCAGCCCAGATCTTATATAGAGAATTCAATGCAAGTATTAAGAGTGGAATGGGGAAATTAATCAGGAGACAATTTGATTATGACACAAGGAGTTATAACATGCTGGGTTAGAATAATAATAATAATAGATGAAATGGCAAACATGTGACCTATTTAGGATCAATTAAAATTATTTTTATTTTACGTGTATGAATGTATTGCCTACATGTATGTAAATGCACCTGTGTTGCACAGTTCCCAAGGAGGTCAGGTTGGATCCTTGGAACTAGAGTTACTAGAGTTATGAACAGTTGCTACCTACCATGTGGGTTCTGGGAACTAAACTCGGATCCTCTGCAAGAACAGCCACTGCTCTTAATGACTGAGCCATCTCTCTAGCCCCACATTTAGAGTCAACTTTGAAAGTTTAATTTCTGGAATTTATGATTGGTTTGGATTTGAGGTTAAGGACAAAGGAGATTAAAAGGAGAAATCCTAAGAGTCTGTAGCCTGGGAAACTCTTTGCTTTGGGTTACCAATGACTGAGGAGACAGGAGAATATCAGAGAGAACTGAAAGTTTTGCCTCTGAAATTTAGACTCTGACCTCTTTAGATGAGCCCAGTATTAATGGAAATCTAAAAGAGACAGCTGGATCTACAATTCTGAAGCTGGAGGGAGGAAATAAATGGAGGAGCATTGGAAGTTGCAAATTTAATCTTACATGCTAGGTGAGTTCACAGAGGAAATAAGGATAAATAGAACTGTTCACTGGGAAATGCCAGCATACATAGAATCAGGAAGCCAGAGGGCTGGAGAAGAAGCCACAGAAGCAAGAGAGTGGAGTGGCCCGGAAGCTAAGCAGAGAAGATTGGGAAAAGAGGAGAAATCCACTGTGTTCCATGAAATCAAAAGTTGTCCATATAGCCAATGTGTTCATGACTCCGGAGCAGCTGGGGCTGACCTAACACAAGACTCCTTCGGGGATCAAGGAAAGCCCTACCCTTCCTTGATTAACTATTGGATACTGATGGTTTCTGGGGGAGAGACAGCACCCACCTACAGGTCCAGTTCCAAACCCAGGCTCTCACCAAACTCAGTGGGTATCAAAAAAATTAATTGTTCAAATAAAATTTCATGTATCAACAACCAAGACATTGTTGAAAATATCTCCGGGGCTGGAGAGATAGCCTAGCAGTTAAGAGCGCCGACTGCTCTTGCGGAGGACCCGGGTTCGATCCCCAGCACCCACATGGCGGCTGAGAACTGTCTGTAACTCCAATTCCAGGAGAACTCCAGTTCCAGGGGAATCCAACACCCTCTTCTGACCTCTGCTGCATTGCATGACACGGGTGCACAAACCTACATGCAGACAGTACATTCACACACATAGAAAATAAATAAATAAAATTTAAAAAAAGAAAATATCTTCATGAAAATGAGATGTATATTTTAATATAGTCATGAATGTATGTGTACACAAAAATATCCACATGCAAAATATTTTAACAAATACCTCTGCATGTTCTGTCTCAAAGTTAATTGACTTATTGATAGTTTGTTAAAACATGAAAAGTTGAAAGATAAAAATTGTGACTAAATGAATAAAAGTATTTATAGGTGAAAAAAGTTGGCCATAGTGATCTTCTTTTATGTGATCTAAAATTTGTTTTGCAAGTACTTTATTGATAATCTTAGCATCTATGTTCATCAGGGAGATCACTCTATAATTTTCTTTTTGTTGTTGTGTCTTTATGTGGTTTGGGTATCAAGGTAATAAGTGACTTTGAAAAGAGTGTGGAAGCATTCCTTCATTTTCCATTTTATGGAAACATTTGAGGAATATTGGCATTCGTTCTTTGAAGTTCTGATAGAATCCTGCAGTGAATCCCTATGGTTCTGGGCTTTTTACTTAGGAGATTTTTCTTTTATTACTGCTTCAGTCTCATTGCTGGTTATAAGTTTGTTTATTTATTTAATTTTGGTAGGTCGCATGCATCAGGAAATTCATCCATTTCTTTTATATGCTTTTCCAGTTTAGTGGACTATAAGTATAAGCTTTTAAGGTACATCTTTGTGAATTTATGGAATTGTTTTCTTTTATTTTAAAGGAAGCAAAGAATTAACACCAGTATTGCACAAATAATTCCATAAAATGGGAGAGAAAAGAATGCTTCCACAGCTTCAAGAGGGATGAGTCTGGGAATGTAGCTCAGGCGGATCTCTGTGAGTTCAAGGCCAGCCTGGTCTGCAGAGGGAGCCTCAGGCCAGCTGGGACTAAAGGGAGACCCTGTCACAAAAATACCAAAAAAAAAAAGGGGGGGGCTTCCTGAGCATCCATGAAGCTCTAGGTTCTGTCCAGCCCCAAATAAACCAGACATGGTTACCTATGTCTGTAATCACAGCACCAGGGAGGTAGAGGCAGGAAGGTTAGAGTTCAACATCAAGTTCAGCCAAGCCACATAGCGAGGTTGAGGCCAGCCTTAGCAACTTGAGACCTGTTTCAAAATAAGAACAGGAACAATAACACAAGGGGAGGATGGTGGTTCTGGAAAGGGCAATAGAAACTGTCAGGAAACACAGTTGTCTACTAGTGATTCGGAACTCAATTATTTCTGGGATACCCATAAATTCTGTGGTGAGAACCCCTCACCCAGGAAACACTTTGGGATGCCTGGGTAACTGAATGCTCCAACTCTACTCACTAAAGGTGGAGCAATGATAATAGCTGAGACACTTTGGCAGGTTCCAAGTGGTAGAAAGAGTGACAGGAGATAAGGCACGAGGGAAAATAACCTTTTATGCACCCCCCATTTCCCTGATTCCTGCATGAAGAGGTGGAGCAGGGAAGTTTGTGTCACTACACTCTAGGCACAAGAGAGCCCTCCTGTTACCATGGAGGATGAAGCCAGAGTTGGGAGTTACTGGCAACAATTCCAACAAGCCCCTCTGTAAAATTGCTGTCTCGATAATTTACTTCTTAATCCCATCTTTAGGGAGATGGGGATTCTTCAGCCCTGAGCTCAGATTTACTCACAGCTAAGACATCACCAAGATGAGTTAGAAAGTGAAGAGACTTGGGCTTTCCCAAGCATCTGTGGAAAGTTTCTCCACACTTGGGCACTCTAGTCAAGGATCACACTTTGTCGATTTGAACAAGGTGTCATGTATATTATAGCAATCTTGAGTCAATAGTCTTGAAACCAAAATCAGAACACCCATTTCAGAGGCAACCGGGTTTCCTTTGTTAGTCCAAAGGAGGAGGATGAACATCTCATTTATGGAATTCAGGTTAAAAGTGGAGAAAGAGGGACTGGAGAGATGGGTCAGAGGTCAAGAGCACTGGTTGCTCTTGCAGAGGACCCAGGTTCAATTCCAGCACTCACATGGCAACTACCAACCATCTATAACACCAGTTCCAGGGTATTCAACACTTTCTTCTGACCTCTTTGGAGATTGCAGGACACAGGTGCACTCACGTACATGCAGATGATATACTCATGCACGTAAAATAAAAATAATAAATAAAATACTTAATTTTAAAAAGTGGAAAAAGAGATCAGCTATTCGCACAGTTCTAAGTGCGTCTGAGAGAAGCCTGTAGCATGTCTTTCAAAGGAAGACAGTTTGTGCTGCTTTGTTTTCTTTCAGTCTCTTATAACCTGACAAATGTATTTGGCTCTGTGTCTTCCTGTTTTTATGGTCAGGATCATAGTCTTTATTCACTTTTGCAAGCTTAGGACTTGCCCAAGAGTAGACACTAAGAAAACATTTGTTGGAGTATACACTACCAAATGCCACTTGTAATAAGGTGAAAAGTCAGCTCTAAGGCAATTCCGAACTTGTAATTTTAATACTACAAAATCAGAATAGATACTAAATGTAACTAATCATCATATAGAAATCTGTATAAAGTATATTATCTAATCTTCACAGCATGAGGAGACACCGTCATTGCCCCCATTTATATAATAAGCATAGTGTTTAATATGTGCCAGTTGCTATTGTAAATAGTTCTACTCACATTAATTAATTTAATCTCCCTAACAGCACTTTCAGGTAGGAGCTAGCATTTATCCCCATCAATCTAATAACAAAATAGAGTTGTAGGTAGCACATTTACTAAACAGCAGAGGTTATAACTAATTTGGTTCCACCATGCACAAGATTAACAATAACTCTTACTGCCTATCCAAATTCTATGGATGAAATAATAACCATATCAGCATCTCAGAACATCTATATTGATCTTTTCTGAGAACAATCTTGATTTTATTGCATAATATTTTGAACTCTGTACCTAAAGGATACTGAATTGAATTCTTAGGAGTGGGTAGAGCAACAAGTAATGGGGAAGTAAGCCTATGAATGAATTGAATAGGGATGAAGCATTGATAGAAAAATCCCTCAAGAGTTTAGAAGCATTATTTCAAATCCTGACTGTACCCTGCAGGGTCTGAGCTGTACACCTCCCTCACAGTAAGTGGCACAAGTATAGATTTCCCATTTGGTCATTAACACCCATTATCTCACTCCCCTTCCAGACCTGCCAAATTTACTTTTTAACTACTCTCAGTACTGAGACAGGAGGGGGCAGGATAATGAGTCTCCACAATGCATAATTATTATAAATGAGCAGAGATAAACTACACCTGTCAAAATAAATGATCAGCATCTTAAATCGCTGGTTTCTCCATTTACTGTTTTGTAAACTTGAGTTATTCACCCTTGCTAATTTCTCCACTGCTGTTCCCAAAGACTGCTTTTCTCTCCGAACTGTGCTCCTAGAGTTAGCTCAGAAGGTGCCTGTCACCTCCAGATTCCTCAGAGGATGAGAGAAAAGCTAGAAGCAAATTGCTCCTGCAGAAAATGAATTACCAAATAGTTAGAGTTCCCTAAAAGGATGTCAGACATGGCTGGCTCATTGTGGCTCAGTCTATCAATGTTCAACCTTTCCATAATACCCCCTTTTTGTTCTTTTCCTGAGGCTCTGCCAGCTGACAAAGAGACAATGGTAACGCAGCATCAAAGTCAAGCTAATTTTAAGTGTAACTATATTTCAAGCATTTTCAGCCGACAGTATTTTGGATGTGGGAATACTATTTCCACAGTCTCCAAAGTTCAAGTCCAACAAACCATATCTTTGGGTCTGTAACAGAGTAAAGTAACAGTGTGTATGCTTTTTAACAAAGGCACATGACTACAAAACTCTGTCTTATGGGGATAACATAGCCATTGTCATTTTAAAATCAGAGCAGCTGTGATTATTCATACTAGACACTAACAAGATTGGGCCCATGGAAGGGATCATGAAGCCCCCTTCCCTTCCTGAAATTATATCTCTCCTCTCTGGGGGAGAGACTCTCCAGTGGTGCACTGAACTGTCAATTGTCCATGCTCCTGCAAGTAATCCCAATTAAAGCCATTGATTCGCCAAGCTAGATTTGGTTGGAATTGTTTATTTGGTTTGCTGTGGGTAACTTCTATGTATTGAATAAACGGTTGTTTGTGTCTTCCCAAGATAAGTTAATGCAAACTTTGATGCCCAAACAGGAATACGACACAACCAAAGATGAGGTTGAAAGGAACAGTTTTATTGCCCCTGCTCTGGGTAATAAAATATGCATTGGCCGGGTGTGGTGGCACATGACTTTAGTCCTAGCACTCAGGAGGCAGGGGCAGGCAGATCTCTGTGAGTTCAAGGCCAGTTTGGTCTACAGAGCAAGCTCCAGGCCAGCTGGAACTAAAGGGAGACCTTGACTCAAAAACACACACACACAAAAAATGTGCATTGAAGGCTGCTGTGTCTGAAAGTAGAGACCTTGGGTGGAGCCCCACGGTGGCTATCTTCCTCTGTGTGATATGGAGTAGCCCGTCACATATGGAACAATATTTTAAGCAAGTATCAGTTGCATGACCCTTATTCTAAACTATTAGACACACAACAGAGGCTAAACTCTTTGCCTAGAAAGAACATGCCCACAAAGGGAGGAATTACAGTAAGAAAAAGGTATGTGGCTGCCTCCCTCTACATAAGCCTCTGAATCGGCAGGGAGAAAAGGTGAGTTAGAGAGGTGGTAGATAGCCCCCATTCCTTATATCTGGGGTTTGGGATGTAAAGGTAAAGAAAAGAGGACAAACGAGATCTGTGCTAAGTAGTCCTCCTGGGACCCAAAAACTTAGAACCTAAGGGAAAATCAGACACTGAGGAGGGAGGAAGAAAGCACTGCAGAAGGGGCAGAAGCGTCGGGAGCTTTTCTTTTGATGGCGAACAGGGACCACTCGGCCCTGCTAAGGGGGAGGGGGCACAGCACCTGCCTGCAGTTCCTGTGAGGAGCTGGCCTCTCGGTGCAGAGACCAGCCGGCTACTTCCCATAGCCCAGCCTAAGTGATAATTCCAACTTAGGCTCTTAGCCTGGACCCACGAGACATGTGTTCTACTCTGGCCATGACTTCCCACCTGCCCAGAACTTGGACAGGAATTTCACTCACGACACCAGCTACCCAGGTTGGTGATCCACAAAGGAATCTCTTTCCAACCACACTGGCCACCCAAACGAAATGCAGGCCTACTTTAGCCTGTATGCACGTGATAATTAATAAAATAAAGGCTGGGAATCCCGTGATGATGTTACTATGGAATTCAGATTTACTCCTTGCCACAGCTTGCTTTTATAAACCAAATGACGTCAGTTCCCAGGACCAATCATGAGCTCCCAACTCCGCGCCACTGCATACCTTGCTCCACCCAGTATCATGTACTTAGGCCAAGCTGCTTGCTTCTCCTTAGGACGGAGCCAGACTCTTGGCCATGCAGTGCTAGTTGGAAATCCAGCCCACATTTCAAGCTGGATTTCCCTACATGAGCTATACCTTAGGCCCAACTTTCAATGTAGATAGAGAAAGGAAAAACCCATGATTTATTATGCACACAGGGTCTTCATAATGACCCAGTATAGGAAATGATGTTAGTTAGGGAGTACTCAGCATCTGACTTCCTTAAACGAAGACTTTTAAACAAGCAATGAAAGAGTCCCTAACAGCCTGACATGTGGCACTGTAGGATATGGGGCAGATGGGATCAGTATAACCATCCTGGAAGCAGAGAAACTGAGCAATATGGCTATCCATCTGTCCTTGAGACAGACTGTATAATCTGAGGCAATATGAGGAAAATCAACCTCTGATGGACTGGCTTTCTTGAGCCAGTAGTAGCACTTGGTTATCATTGATTGAGGTCTCTGAATCTCAGGAACCAGAAGATAACAGGCAGGTATTACCGAGGGAAATATGTGAAGGAGACAGTGTCTAATGTGTACTTGATGGGGCCTGATAGGACTGTTCACAGGAGAGTTACAGAAGAATTTAATTCATCATGGACCTTGGGATTGCTATGGGACCCCAGTATCTTTGTTAAGCCCCATAGTGAGACATGGTAAAACGTGATCTTTATGAGGTAATGAGAGGCTCTGGTGGATATGAATGACAGAGACTTCCATGAAAGACAGGTTCAAAAATCTCAAAAGAAACCAGGAATGAAAGCAGAGGACAAAGAAAAAGCAGACAGAGTAGTCTGTCCAGGTCGCTCTAAAGTAATTGTGGCAAAACATTTGTGTTCAGCCAGAGGTCCTAAGAAGCACCAATTACCTAATTGTATGGCAAACTGAGCAACATCAATGTGATCTGAAAACAACTGTGCTCTTATATTGTAGAATCCCTTAAAAAATAAACAAAGAAAAAAAATAATGATTTGCAAGTAAAAAATAAAAAAGAAGAAAAAGTTGACAGAAAGTTAAATTCAGTGACTTTGAGCCTCCAAAAGGCTTTTAAACCTGAGCAACTGTGCAATGAAGGTGGACGCAACAGCGCTTCCAGAAGGTGGAGCTTGTCCCAGGGGTAGGCAGACATCACCCTCACACAGGATTATACCTTGTATGTTCCTCTTCTGCAAGACAGCATGCTGTAGACGGAAACTGCCCAGCTCAGTGGTCTTTCCATAGCCAGATGTGGCAATAGAAAGGCAGCACGAGGCTCCAGGGCTGACCTTGGGCCTGTCAGAATGGGAAGCCTGCCCACGACAGACGAGAGCACTGCCGTGAGAGCACAGTCCCATTCGTGTTTGGCCTTGGAGCAAGCAGGGCAGAGAAGCACAAGCCAGCCCCACCCTGGCCCTCAGTGGTGGGGAGAGGTCGATCAGCTCTGGAGCAGCACCCCAGGGTGAGGAAGCAGAATAGCTCATGAGAACAACCAGGTATTGCAGAGTGCTAAATGGAAGTCTTCCATCCACACTACCACTCAACTTTGCCCTTGTGAGGAAACAACTGATACAAGTGAGAAATCTTTCCATGCTGTATTGGATCTTGCTAATATTGTTTGTGGTAATTCCTTGGTTGTTGAATCCCAAGACCAGTTCACCTAGAATGGACAAAAGTTCACTTTCAGAGTGTTTTCTTAAGGTTGCTCCGATATTTGTCACAAGTTAGCAGCCTGGAATCTTTTTAAAAAATCCTGCCCACCCTCTGTGAAAAGGTTTCCTTACCCAGACAATATAATGCTAACCTTTGGGTCTTACAGATTCAGAAAAGCGTCTGAAAGACATACAAGTGCAAACGAAGAACTGAAGTTGGGAAATCAATCTGCACAAGGTACAAAGACCTGTGAAATACTTGGGAGTACTATGGTTTGGTAAGAGGCATATAATACCTGACAATGTTACTGAGCAAAGCCTACAATGTCCTGTGCCTGTGACCATAAGATGGCCACAGGGATTTCAAGGACTTCTAAAGGACTGGTATGTGTGCTTATCCCACTGTGCTCAAGTCATTCGTCCTTTACAGAACTTGATAAAAAGGACTCCACATGGGACTGGAACCAAAAAACTAAGGAGGCTTCTGGCCAAGCTAAGGTCCTTATAGAGCAGGCTAAACAGCTGTTTGCCCTAATACTCAAGTGCCCTTGTGTTGGAAGTTACTAGAAGCTTGGAGGCCTGTAGCTGGGGCCATAATAGAAATGACAGGAGCAAACAGCCCCAATAAGGTCGGTCCCAATTATGGACAAAGGCGGAAACTCAGTATACAGCACTAGAGCAGCAGTTCACACTGCAGTAGTTAGAATCCATCACTGGTTCCACTTCAGCAACGTTGAAAACAGCTTATCCAATTAAGGTTGGATTGAAAGCCTTCTGGCCAGGCCTTTTTCTATGGTGGCATAGAATTAAACTGTGCAAAAATATGATGCATATTTTTAGCAATGAGGCACAGTGTCCACGAGCCCCGCTTCCGTTCTCCCACAGCTATGCTGGGACCAGCCTCATTTTAAGGCACTGAGCCTCCCCCAGTAATTGAATCATTAGCCTAAACAGACAAGGTATGGGAAAGGGACACTATTGATCCCTGTAAATGCCTACTGTGACAGCACAAGTAAGGGCACCAGACAGAAGTGGTTGGTTGCAACAATACAAATAAACACAGATACCAAGTGGCTGGAGAGAGGAGAAGAGCCGTTACCTGCATTAAGAGCAGTGTAGGTAGCAGTCACTGGTGAGACATTGATCTGAGTCTCTGTACTGACAGTTGAGCCGTATTCAGGGGTTTGACTTCATGGGTGGCCCCGCAGGAGACGTGGCAGGTGCTAGTTCACCCACCTTAGGCAAAACAAATGTAAAAAGAAATCTATAATAGGGTTGAACATGAATCAGAGCCTCTGGTAGTTTTCTAGAAGGCAGCCAGCCCGTAGTCCACTGAGTCCCCTGAAAACCAAGAATCTGATGCCATCTTCCTTCACTGGGTTCATACAAAATCTGGTCACAGGGGAACTGATACAGCCTGGAAAGGAGCTAAGGGTATCAGCATTCCCATGAAATAAAATTGCATTTTACATGCTCTCTAAACATGTGAGGCCTATTCTCTAGTTATAACCATAATAGATGAATGCCATGATAGAGCAGATGTGTAAACCTACCTGTCCTACATAGTATTGGCAGATAAACTGCATTATGTTTATCAGAGAAGGATGTGGTGTGGGCACTCCACAGGCATTTTGTAAACATTTCCATTCAAGTAAGCAACACACAAAGCTACCATCACCCAACTTAGTGTTATATATGGGAAAAATGGCAGCCACAGGAACACTCATTTCACAAATGCAGAAGAACAGAACTGGGCTGAAGATAACCAAGTCCAGTGGAACTTGCACCTACCTTACAAGCCTACAGAACAGTGGACTGCTGAGAGAACAGTTAAAGAATTTTAATGAGAGGTTGGAGAGATGGCTCAATAGTTAAGAGCATGCAATTTCTGCTCCCAGCACTACCTGCTGGCCAACAGCTGTTTATAACTCTAGATACAGGGGATCAGACACTCTCTTCTGGCCTACACAAGCATTGCACACATGGGTGCACTTGCATACATTCAGTTAAAACACTCATACCCAGAAAACAAAAATCAATTAAATAATTTTAAAAGAATTTTAATGAGGGCTCAAAATATGGATCCATGGTTTAGAGCTCTTGCTGCTCTTGTAGAAGACCCTGGTTCAGTTCCCAGCACCCATATGGTGGCTCACGACTGCCTGTAAATCCAGTTCCAAAGGATACAACAGCTTCTGGCTTGTGTGGGCTCCTGCACATATGTGGTGCACATAAAACTAATGGAAAGAAGAAAGAAAGAAAGAAAGAAAGAAAGAAAGAAAGAAAGAAAGAAAGAAAGAAAGAAAGAAAGAAAGAAAGGAAAAAGAGAAAGAGAAAGAAGAAAGAGAGGGAGAGGAAGGAAGGAAGGAAATAAGACTGAATGAAAATACCTTGTGAAGGCAGAAAAGGTCACTCTTAGAAGCCATAAGATTATTAAATGAAAATCAGTGCCAGAGACCAACTACCCCGACTTGGGTCGTTGGTTTGGGACATCCCTGAGCCCCCCAAACAGTAAAGGTTATTGCCACTGCTGTCACCTGCACACCAGAACTAGTTAGTGAGACTCTCTTGATGAAGACACTGTGGCTTTAACTGCAGTATATGAAATAAATCAGTGATCTGGGAACTGAGCTGCAAGTTTCTGCCTGTTATCTAGCTTTTGCACAGATGGAAGGTGGAATGTGGGCTGCTCTGGGGAGAATTGTCCCCAACAGTCATCCCCAGGTGTGAGCCCTGCATGCCATGCCATTAATAGGCCAGGCAATAGTGTCACAACCATTATGGGTGCAACCAACTACTTTCCAATTGGATTTAATTTATGTGTGGTACTGTAAATCAGGGATGATGTCCTTCCCTGCAGAGGTCATAGGACCCATTGGGGAAGCTACTGCTTATTGGTCTGTTTAATGGATGTTATGTGTCTGTCAAATTGTCTTCTCGTCATTTACATTTATTTAGCCTTCCAATTTAGTCTCTGTTGCATTACACTCTGGCCCAAGAGACAATCCTGTATTTCTTTGAGTTCTCAGATGACAAATGGCTCTAAAAGAAGAAGGGCAAGTGATAGTCAGTACAGAAGGCTATTCAAGCAGTGATGAGACTATGATTGCTGCTTGTTGCAGTGGTCTAGTTTAGAACAAAGAAAATATTTGGTATCTGGCCTCTGTTTACAAAACACCTCCATAGGACTTCGGTCTTTATGATGCTTCTCACAAAGTTTCAATCCACTTGTGATTTATGATTATTTTTACCTTAGGGATGAATGCACTCCAAAGGTGATGGATATTCAAAATTCACAAGAGCCTGAGTGCTGCAGTTTCCCCTCCCACCTAGGATATGTGTAGCCCTGTGTTTAGGGTACCAGAAGTTACCCCTCTAGTTGCTGGACCCTGGAAAGGTCCAAAGGAGAAGCCTAGGTGACCAGGATGGTGACAGGCGTATGTAAGGGACTCAGAACAACTTTTCCCATAACAAAGTATTCCAGAGCAAAATATTTCAGTTTCTTAGCAGTCAGAGCAGTCGCGCTGGCGTGTTTCTGGATATCAGCCTGGTACTGAGTCACTAGAGGACTTAAGTCTAAAAGCCTATGAGTTCTTTAAACAGATAAAAATCTCTTTAAAAGAAATCTCAGGAAGGGGGGAGAGCTGGAGAGATGGGTCAGTGGTTAAGAGCATTTGCTGCTCTTGTAGAGAATCTCTGTTTAGTTCCCAACACCCACTTCATACAACTTATAACCACTTGTAACTCCAGTTTTAAGGGGCTTAACATCATCTTTCAGCTTCCACAGGAACTCGCAAGCAGATGCACGTGCACGCGTGCACGCGTGCGTGCACACACACACACACATGCGTGCATGCGCGTAAATAAAAATAAAGCACATCTTTGAGAGAAGAGAAAAACCTTAGCGATTTAACATTTGGATTCAAGAAAGAAACAAAAGGTTAAAAACAAACAAGATGTTAAAGACAAAATGTAAATATACCCTAGTCCTAGATGAGGGCTCCTCCAGCCCATAGCTATAAGTTTTGATGCTCACCAGCAACCCAATTCTCTGGAACAGTCTGGAGCTTGACTCTGAGATTTGGCATCAAGCCCTTCTATTGCACATAAGATCTAATGAATCACTCAGGCTAGACAGTTGGGTTCCAGTCCTATTCTTGACTTTTACTCTATTGAATGGCTGATATAAAGATATTAAAGCCATCTATTGTCCCTCATAACTGGGTTTTATTCAAGTAATCTTTGTACTAGCTCACTCTCATGCCATGACTAGATATGGCTTCTTCTGAATCGTTTTCTCTGCCATCCACTCACAGCTCTATTCATAAACACGACTAGAGAGAGTACTAAATCAAATAAACGTAGTCCTTAACCTTGGGAAATTAAAATTCTTATTCTTGAGCCCCACCTTGAGCCAGGGATAACAGCATACTTACAGTGCTTTTTCAAAGCAATAGTCTGTTTGGATATGGGCACCATCCTTTGTGAAATTCCAGAAGTTACACAGGGAAGAGGAGGCAGAAAGACTGCAAGAGCCAGATTCAAGGAGGGCTGCTGTTAAATTCTGAATTCTGTATATGGCAGGGTCATTGAACTCATGAACTGAGCAACAGCAACTGCCTGTACAAGACCTGAACAAGATCAAGCCATCCACATTCCAGTATGGATGGGGAAGAGCTCAGGAGGTGGAAGCAGAGAGCTGTTGACAGTTGGTAGCTGCCAAGGGAGAGTCAGTTTTCTTTAAGAGCATGACCCCTCCTATGTTCCCCATGCTGCCATGGATGCCCCACACTCATGCACATACAGGCAGCTTGACCTGGACGCAGTGAGTAATGAAGAAGAAAAGGGGGGGTATGGAAATGGAGAAAGGTTTTGGAGAAGTTGGGGCTGAGGAAGCTGAATATAATCAAAATGCATTGTATGCATGTGTGAAATTCTCAAATAATACATAAATAAAATTTCATGAAAAAAGTTCCCCAGAGCTACACCATGTATATTACCCATTTGCTGGGAGACTGGGTCCTGGGGTAGTTATCAGACACTGGATTGTTTGGCTTCTTCCTGAGACATGCTTCATTCCTCCAGTGTGGGATTGTATTACCTTCCCCCGCCCACTAACCTTCTCTGGTCTTGCTAGGTAACCAGGTTCATCTACCAGACCCTCACTGCAGCAACCTTACTCTTTCCCAATTCATCATCATTCTGGTGAATTCCTGTGTTTCCTCTGTTCTTTGGGAACTTCAAGCTAAAGGTGTATTACTCTGTCCTAAATATGAAGGTCCAACTTTCCCTAAGGCCTTTGTTTTAAAATAAAAATCACGCTGCAAGTTTACAAATGTCACATGAACACATCATCACAAAGGGCTTAAATTAATTCACAGGATGCCTGATTTTAGAGTGTCCTGCTTTGTTCTCCAAATCCAGGCACAGCAATGTCCAAGTTCAGCTTCCATGTCACTATCACAGTGTTTGCTTGACAACATACGGGAAATTGGAGAATTGGTAGAAATGTGGTTAAGGGTGTAGTTGACCTTCACCAGAGAGAAAATAATCCCCCCAAAGCAAAATGTCACAGAAAAAAAAAAAAAACAGTTTATTATTCTAAAGGCAACCAGGACATGTAGCTGGTAATGATGGACCAGGCATCAGATTGCTTTCCGCTGTTGACTTTATAGAGAAGGAACAGTTACCAAGGTGAATGGGCAGGCACATGAAATCATCTTGTCAATATTCCAAGATGTGAAAAGACTCTTCTAGGTATTAAAAAAAAAAAGACACAAACCACTGGCACCAGAAATGGTTGTGCACACCTTTAATCCCAGCACTTGGGAGGCAGAGGCAGGTGGACCTCTGTGAGTTCAAGGCCAGCTTGGTCTACATAGCGAGCTCCTCTGCCTCCCAAGTGCTGGGATTAGAGGCGTGCACCACCACGCCCAGCAGGCTTAAGGTTTTATAGCTCCGAGAACTTCTATTCACTTTCTCTGCTTCTTAACTGCTGAGGCCACGTGACCAGTCACTCGATCCTTCTGTGGCCATGTCTTTCCCACCATGACAGCCCGCATCTCCAAGCCAAAACAAACTGGTCCACCCTTAAGTTACTTCTTGTCAGAAATTTGGTCACAACAGGGGCCAGAGAGATAGCCTAGCGGTTAAGAGCACCGACTGCTCTTGCAGAGGACCTGGGTTTGAACCCCAGCACCCACATGGTGGCTGAGAACCATCTTTAACTCCAGTTCCAGGGGAACCCGACGCCCGCTTCTGACCTCCGCAGCATTGCACGACACAGGTGCAGAGACCTACATGCAGACAGTACATTCATACACATAAAAAATAAATTAATTAATTAAAAAAGAAATTTGGACACAACAAGAAGAAACTAACACATACAAGAAGTTAATGCACCCCTTTTACAAGCTATGACCTTGAATGACCTTCAGGAGCCCTCTCTAGCTGCCCTGCCTTTGGAAGCTCTGGGTAGAGAGTTTTCTCAGCTTTTTTTTTTTTTTTTTCTTTTGGTCTTTTTGAGACAGGGTCTCTCTGTAGCCCCAGCTGTCCTGGAACTCACTCTGTAGACCAGGCTGGCCTTGAACTCACAAAGATCTGCCTGCCTCTGCCTCCCAAGTGCTAGGATTAAAGGTGTGCGCCACCACGCCCAGCAAGAGATTTCTCAGCTTTGCATGGGCAGTGGATAATAAAGTGTTGCATCCATAGGATTAAAAGAAAGCAGATAGTCAATCATAGAATGTTCTAAGTGGGGCTGGAGAGATGGCCTAGCGGTTAAGAGCACCGACTGCTCTTGCAGAAGACCCGGGTTCGATCCCCAGCACCCACATGGCGGCTGAGAACCATCTGTAACTCCAAATTCCAGGAGAACTCCAGTTCCAGGGGGAATCCGACGCCCTCTTCTGATCTCCATGGCATTGCACGACACGGGTGCACAAACCTCCATGCAGACGATACATTCATACACATAAATAAATAAATGAAAATTTAAAAATTCCAAAAAAAAAAAGAATGTTCTAAGTAAGCTAACATTTATTTTTGCTTCCTTTCTCTCTGGTGAATTTGAAAGCTTCATGGACTGTAACTTTTCTTTAGTGAGAGCAGTAAGACCTCCCAGGTGGTTTCTCTTGGTTGAGGTTTTGGCTATTGAAGACATTTCTACAAAGAATGTTCATCACTTTTAGCTATTTGATGAGATACAAAAATTAGCTGGCAATATGATAAACAAGTTTAAAAAAAAACAACACATTTTATCCCTGCCCTCCTTATCAAAAACTCAGGTTTCAATTGCTCTATCGGAGCATGATGGGAAGAAGTGAAGGAGGGTGAAGGAAGCAACTAAGCTGATGTCTGTGCAAGAGATTTCATGAAAATGTTCCACTGCACACCTGGTGTGCAGTAAGGAAATTTGTTGAGAAAAATGTTTTAAAAGGAAAAGCAACTCTGAGACTTGGTATAGTCATCAGGGTTTAGAAATGGAAGGAAACAAAATCATTTTTAATTGTTTCATTCTTTTTAAACTTTATTTTTTTTATGTGTATGGGTGTCACCTGCATGTATGTAAGTCATGCCCAAAGAAGTCAGAAGAGGGCATCAGATCCCCTGGAAATGGAACTATAGACAGTTGTTAGCCACCATGCGGGTCCTGCAAATCAAACCTTGATCCTCTGCAAGAGTAGCCAGTGCTCTTAATAACCACTGAGCCATCTCTCCAGCTGCCCTGTTTCATGTTTTTAAAAATGCAAAAAGTATATACTTTAGCCTGACTGTGCCAAACTCTACCAAATTGGATTTTAAGACCAAGAATTCAGGCTTCTGAAGCCTGTACTTGATTCTTTCCCCAAGATATCATGTGATGGATGCAGAGTACATATTAACTCCTTCATTCATTCACAAATATTCTGGATACCTATTATGTGAAAGGAACTAGATAAATCACCAAGAAGACTTAAGGACATAAAGCAGACACGGGCCTTACTATGAGAGGTCCTGTAAAATGAGGATTGTATCCCACAAGATGGAGGCCATTGTTGACCTTAGCAAGAGGTATTTTCCAGGAAGCAATGGCAATGAAAGATTTACTGAAGTGGGTTCAAGAGCGACTGGCGGGAGAAGAATTGGAGATAACAAGGGCCAAAGAGTATTGCTAAACTTCTCAGGAAAGGAAACATATCTGAATTGTTCTCTCAGTGAAGTGACTGGATTTTCTGTCCAAGTGATGAAGAGGTGTATAGGTCAAGCCTTTCTGCTCAGATATAGTAAACAGACAGTGCTCAAATTAACCAATATTAAGCAGTCAAAGGGAGATTTCTTTCCATGGAGTTTAAAAGACATTCACATGCTGCAATACTGGCTCAGAATGACAGCCAATTCAGCAAGTCTTACCAAAGACTTTCTCTTCTGTGTCCACACTTTTTAACTTGGACACTACAAATACTTTGTTATGGTTTTGCAACTTTAATATGAATTCAAAGTCAAGGCTGGACTTTGGGACACACTTTTGCTTGAAAGTTTATGTAGAGCTTGACATATTGTGTGTGAGTGTGTGTGTGTTTATGGGTGTGGGCATGCCACAGCAGATATGTGGAAGTCAGAGACAATTTCACGTATCAGCCTTGTCTTCCACTGTTTGAGACAGGGTCTCCTGCTATATATGTCCTGCTTACACCAGGCTACCTGACCCATGAGCTCTCGAGGAGTCTCCTTGATTATACCTTTCATCTCATCATAGAACTACTGAGAATACAGATGTGTGCTACTGTATCCAGCTTCACATGTGTGGAGTTTCTCTTGCTTATCTGGCAAATGCTTCCCCTCCCCACAGCCATCACTATAGCACCATGTGACTGACATATTCTAAAATCTTATTATTAAGATTTATTATCTTATTATGATTATTAAAATCATAATACTATTAATGAAACCCTCCTTGACCCTCAAGCCACTGTTCTGTTTGTCTTTCAACAGGAAAACCAGAAAGAGATGACGCAAAGCATGTGGAATAGCTTGGAACATTCATAAGTGCTTGTTCTTATTTCTAAGGCTTAATCCCTCCACATCTCTGGTTAGGATATTGATGATAAGTGTTCCATAGGTTATTGGTGATTTTTTTTTTAGTACAACCACATGGAGCTACAAAAGGGAACACTTTTATACACAGAAGAGTGTGAAAAATCACTATTCTGAGCAATGCAGTCCCATTGCTGGGGTAAAGGAAGGGCCTGTATGAATGGCTCCAGAGACACATGTTGAGATGTTGAAAGAACAGAAAACACTGACTGTGATGGTTAATACTAACTGCCAACTTGATGGGATCTAGACTCACCAAGTGAATAAGCCTCTGGATATATCTGTGAAGGAGTTCCTAGATTGTTTCAATTAAGACAGGTAGACCTATCCTAAAAGTCAAAGGTGTCATCCCATGGTTGGGGTCCGAGGTTGAACAAGAAGAAATCAAGTTGAGCACCAGCATCTGTCACTTTTGGGTCCCTGACTATGGATTCAGTGTGACCAACTACCTCAGCCATGGCTATGCCTCCCCACCCTGGCGGACTGTACCGTCACACTGGGAGCCAAAGAGAAATGGTGGCTTCTACAGTTGCTTTCATCAGGGTATTTTTTTTTCACAACACCAAGAATGAGAAATATAACCAATACATGCATCCAATTTAAAAGTTGTGTGTGTGTGTGTGTTTTTTTTTTTTTTTAATTAGACCAGCCTGCTCTACTTAGCAAGTTCCAGGACAGCTGGGGCTACAGGGAAATCCTATCTCAAAAAGACAAAA